>JAMKCH010025433.1:0-19817 GCA_023653785.1 Ophioderma brevispina
TTGGAGTTGAGAAATCAACTCCAGTGTAAGTATTTTTTTGTACGAATAACGGTACAAAAACGGATCCATTTTAGACCGAGGCTCGATTGACCTTATGTTCAAACGCAGGGTCACCGTCTTTATAGCCCTGCGTACCTGTACCGTACCAGGGCCCGGTACCGAGGTACCTATGCACCACCGTGGAATTATTCGTTGACCTGCATGTGGCACTCCTCTCATGTCCGGTCTTTAAAACCGATTGATTATAGTTTGGCAGCACAATTATGCACCACGACTAAAGCAAGGCAATTTGATTCGGTCGCGGCTCACGGTACGGGAATTCCCACTCCCCACTCGCCACTCCACTGATCTATTTATGAACGCGTACAGTGACTTCATATTCCGGTCACTGTTCAGGCTCGTCCAGTGACCGTTCGGCAGTTTGTTGCGCTATGGAATGAAGCTTGCCGCCACCCGGAAGCCTTTTTTCCCCCCATCAATTGAGGAAGGGCACCCTCAAGGGTTAAGATTTTAGAAATTGAATTACAAGGGCATTAAAAAGGTAATTTCAGAACTTCATTCCTAATATCAGCCCCATATGTCAAAGCATGGATTTTCCAAATATTTTTTGGAAAAAAAATAAGATTTTTTAATGGCATGGATTTCGCATATTTGAGGAAGAGCGCCCTCAGGGTTAAGCTTACAATTAAGGAGCAATATCAGGTTCTTAATGGAGTTCGATGAAGTTCTTTTTTTAAGCGTTTTTTTGTTATGTTTGGGATGAATATGGATGAAGTTCATCAATGAGTTGTTTTTTTAGAGTTATTTGGTTTAGTGAAGTAATATTTTTTTTGGAAAAAAAATGATTTTTTTATGGGAATGTACTTATGCCAGCATTTGAGGAAAACAACTCTAAACACTCTGAACATAACGCCTTGATGAACTCCCATTCCTAATCACCAAAATAACTCTAATAACTCATCAGGAACTCAAACCAAACTTTGTTAGTGAAGTACTATGTTTGGGAAGAAAATTGATATTTTTATGGGAATGTACTTAATGCATCATTTGAAGAAAAACACCCCAAATTGAATTAAAGGGGCATTATGCTATTTTCAAAAAGTTACGGAGTTCATTGATGAGTTGTGTTTCGGGGTTTGTGTTTTGGCGAGTCTGGATGGAGTCATGAGGAGTTAGTTAGAGTTATTTTGGTTTTGCGTTAGGAATGGAGGTTCATCAACGGAGTTAGGTTCAGAGTTTTTAGAGTTATTTTGGGGAGTTCTGGAGTTCATCGATGAGGGTAGGTTTTAGAGTTTTTGAGCTGTTTTGGAGAGTTATAAATGGAGCCAGTCAATGAGTTTTAAGCATTATATGTTAGTGAGGTCTGGAGTTCATTGACGAGTCTGTTCTTAGAGTTATTTTGGTGAGTTATGGATGGAGTTCCTTAACGGTAGAATTGTTTAGGTTTTGTGAGTTGTGGGTTAATTGATGAGTTATTTTTAGAGTTTTTTTGGTTTTGGTTGAGTCATGGATGGAGTTCACCAATGATGAGTTGTTTTTAGGGTTCTCTGTTGGTGAGATATGGATAGAGTTCATGGATGAGTTATTGGTTTTAGAGTTCTTGGTGGTGAGAAAGGCGGGTGACCGCCTTGTATCTATTAAAAAGGCCATGAATTGCGTCTCCAAGAATCATTCCAGTTCCACCATACAATGGGTCTTATGCATAATTGATGCTCTCGTTTATTGTTGGGATATGACATCGAAGACAAGAAACGAGCTCTCTCTTGCCGTACCGGAACGCACGCTTATTGTGTTACACCAACGCACACACACGTGGTTGCGGGTTGGGAGGAGATTACAATCATGTGACTTAATGTTTGTGACATTTCCGACTGTTCAGTCCGAAACTAACGAATCGCTGCAGCTGTCCAAAGAATGTGATATCGCCAACCATTTTTGGTAAACAAGACTTGTGAACCGATGTGAATAGCGGACACCGGGGGATTTAAATTCGCCGATTTTTCTTTGCCAGTAAGGGATCATAAACGAGTAGAAACTTGGGTAACAAAGCCCTTATTAGTCCATTGTGATATCGGTATTGTATCCTGGCACCCATTGTCAACGTTAGAATTGTGGGTTTGTTGGATTACTACTGCCCAAAGCTCAAAGTTGTTGACCCGAGGGGCTACAACCAGAGATGTGGTACCATATCTAATCGAGGCACTGGTGTTGAAATTCACGACAAAACGTGATATTTTCGATCGTACTGTGCCCTACTTGTCACCTGACGATTACACAACTCATAGTGCAACGTCACAGATAGGGTAAGTTTTCTGGTATTTTTGTTACGCTCCTAACCGTATGTTTTTAGCCGACTTGAGGCTGGTAAAAGTTCCCGGATGGAAATGGGCACCGAATGAGATGCATTTCGGGGATCGTGCAAATGGTCTATTGACTGTGACTGTCTGCCGATTCCCGTAAATCAATTTTCACATTCATTCATCACACTCCGTTTGGAGCTTCCGCGGTTGGGAATATTCCCAGAGCTTCAACAGCTAAGGGACATAACAACGGCCCCATAATGCAGTGGGCACACAGCAACCAGGTATGCCATGTCCGATCATGTGGCAGATGGCATACCAGAATGGCAGATGGCATTGGATAGCAGCAGATCATGTACCGGTATGTAAGGTATCCACCAGTGGATCTTCTGCGACCCCTACGCAAAACGTCCACTAGTGGAATAACTGCGCACGGTGGTCGCAGAAAATCCACAGTTGGGAGTATCAGCGCACGATGGTGTATAAATAAATTTGAAAACAATATAGGCCTATATAAGAGAATCCATCGGCCGATGACTGTGCGCTAAAACACCCGTTCCCTATAAGCGACGGAGTATTTCCGGTGGATTACCTGCGCACGCGTGCGGTAAAACACTCGTTCCCTATAAGCGACGGTGGAGTATTTCCGCGCACGGACGCAGGAAATCCACCGGGGGATTACCTGCGCACGCGTGCGCTAAAACACCCGTTTCCAAAGACGCGGTGGAGTATTTCCGCGCACGGTCGCAGATAATCCACCGGAGGATTACCTCTTCGCTCTAGTGCGCTGAAACACCCATTCCGGTAAGCGACGTGGAGTAATTTCAGTGCACGGTCGCAGATAATCCACCGGAGGATTACCTACGCTCGAGTGCGCTGAAACACCCTTTCCTTCCTTGTAAGCGACGGTGGAGTATTTCCGCGCACGGATGCAGGGAATCCACTAGGGGATTACCAGGTAATCCTCCGGTGGATTATCTGCGACCGTGCACGGATATACTCCACCGTCGCTTATAGGGTGTCCGTCTTTTACCTCAATCTATTTTTAATTTTCTTTTGTATTTTTTTTATTTAGCTTGAAATGTATACTATGTGATAAGTTGTGTGTGTGAAGAGATAGGGCACTTGTGAATAAATTATTTGGCCGAGGATATTGACACTATGATCGTGTCAATAGCCATTTCGGGCGACGTTATTGACACAATCATCGTGCCAATAGCCATTTTGGGCGAGAATATTGACACGATGATCATGTGGTTGACTATGATCCTGGAGCATAAGTAATCTCAGACACCGTCTTTTGAAATTTTCAGAGGAGCATTAAAAAGCTCATCTTGGCTCCTTGAGGCGAGCTGCAGAAGAGCTTTTTAAAAGCTCCCAACTTCTGGCTGGAGACGAGCTTTTACAAAGCGTAGAGCAGCATAGAGCAGCACAGCAAGCAGGACCGGCTGAATATAACAACTGAGTTGGGACCAGAAGCAGTTAAAGCTCATGCATTTTCAATTCAGGTGTAGCAATAAGCATCGTTAATTACTGCAATCAAGTAATTAACAAGTAAAGTTACATACTTAGACTGTCACTCAAGATTTAATCAAATTACCATGATGTAGATGTTATCATTCAAGTGTATCAATTTTCAAGGAATTAATCACCCAGGCCTTGAACCTCGAACATGAGTGTGAAGTTTTTTTTTTTTAATTTTGAAAGGGATCTCAAGTCTAGACTAGGGAGAGTAAATTGGGCATGCACAAACAGTCACACATATCAGTAACAAATGTTGAACCTAAGTCGGCAACAGTCAGTCATATTTAGTTAGAATTATCTTACTAATTGGGAGTAAGCTCACGTTTTTATTAATAATGGCGATTCACGATGCTTGATAACGTATCCATCAACGTGTGTCACTGTCAAGTATGTTAATCGGGCGACGCCTTTCCCTGGCACCTTTCATTTCTTTCCCGGATTTCTTTGAACATGTTTCGTGCATAGTTTACAAATCAATTTGACCACGAATGTGGTACCGCCTATCGTTTCTTTCTTGATGTCGAAAATATTATCTAAATTCTACTTCCGTAATGTTTGTAAGACCCCTCAACTTCTTTCGCCCGAGTCGCCATCGTGGCTATCAAAACTCGGCTCAATCAAAACAAAACCATGTGCGATTAACAGTGCGAAGGCTTTAAATTTACGACGTTTACTTCATGCATTATTTACACATAGTCCGTGTTCATTTTTCGTACACTGTCCATGCGGTATTTCCATTGGAGTTCCGATACATTTGTGGAGTTAATATCCGCAGATTTTTGCTCTCGACACCGATTTACCGGCTGTTCACACTATCTGAAAATTGCATGTATGTAAACTGGTAGGCTAGTGTTCGGGATTACATTTATAGTTAATATTGCCAAAGGAAATATTTTGATGGGTTTGCCGGACGTCAAATCGAAGGGTAGAAATTGCAGCCGGCTTTACAAAGTGCGCGATAAATCGCTTCGGACTCAAAGATTTTAGATGCGCGGATCTGGCGCAATCGCGCGCGCGCGCGCATCAAAAGACAAAAAAAATGTCTGTATATGGAGAAATATTTTAAGTCAATAACATGGTAGGTGAAGAAAAGGTAAGAAAAGGTGAGTCTCTCCATCCATACGGCAAATACCATTCCAACAACTTTTCCTCAGTCCTTCTATTTCCCCCACCCCATGTTTAGTTCATGAGTGAAGGCTAATCTAATGTACCGATTCGGCAGTTGCGGGCGAAAAAATCTAGGCCTATCTCCGTTGCCCTTGATTGAGGCATATTTGTTATTTTATTTTCACATGGTCGTGTGAAAGTTGTGGTGGGGGGATGTGCTCTCAAAGTGCTGAATGCATTTGTCCAGCAAATCGGCATAGAAGTGTTGTTATTTTCACGTTGTTTTTGTGTTTGTCGCATGCTGTAACCCCGTACCCAAGATATCAGAGTCAATACTCACGTATTGTTGGTTTGTAATAGCGAACGCGGCCGGCGAAAGCGCGATTTTTTTCAATCGCGAAACCTAGATAAAATATAAACTCAATCACACGAGGCAAAAGAATCAGAAAAAATTGTTATCAGGCACTGATTTTGCATGTGTATGTGGTGTTATACGTTACGTACAATTCATGCGTCAAGGTG
Source organism: Ophioderma brevispina (assembly GCA_023653785.1). Lineage (NCBI taxonomy): Eukaryota > Metazoa > Echinodermata > Ophiuroidea > Amphilepidida > Ophiodermatidae > Ophioderma > Ophioderma brevispina. Next base: position 5,454 of record JAMKCH010025433.1, read on the forward strand.
ATGTGCATTCGTCCGTATAAGTTGCAGCAGGTGTTTGTAAAAAAAATATTGGCACGAAAATATTCATATGTAGGGTGTATACCAAGTTGTGTTAGGGGAGCTAAGTTGATTTATAAGTGGAGTCTGGCAATATTAGGTTTTATTTCGGGGTTGGCTATGTTTGTGATTAACGTTAGTGTTATTGTTTTATTTTATTCATAGATTGTTTTGTAGGATATGTAGTAGTTATTTGGGTGGAAAAAGTGTTTTGGCTCATTTTATTGGAGGGGGTCTGTGGCGATTGTCTTCTTTATTTGTAATGGTGTGTTCGGCCTCAGGCTGTTAGCATGACGACGTAACATGATCCCGGGGCATGAATCGCACCTCTTTTCATCCTCGAGTTTGTAAAGGTCGGGGGGGTTACGAATGTGAAGGAAAATATACAATGTAATTCAAAGGGACATGGATGGGCTTGCCGGGTCAGTTCGATTGGCGTTTGTCAAAGAGTTTAGTCCTTTTTGGACGCCTTGTGTTATATTGTTAGTTTTTTTTTTTTTTATTGGAAGCTTATGTTTATAAAGTTATTTAGTTTTATTTGAGTTTTAATGATTTTTAGTTGTCATTATGTAATGATGGTGTTCGAATTAAATCGACCTCGGGATGTTGCCATGGGAACATGCAGCTCTTCGAGTTTCCAGTTGTTAGTCATGCCACCACTGGCGAACCTCTGCAAACAATGAGGTAAGCAGTTGAATATTCATAAAAGGACACTGACTGCGATGCCTTAAGGTTCAGGTGTTGTGGTTATGAGAAATTGACCTATCCCGGCAGCAACCATTGTGCTCAAAGGTTTTTTTTGTGCTTGGTGGTGGAGAAGAGAGTTGAATGGGTAGGATATACAAAAATCGGCTGCTCAAATTGAGTTTCAAAGACCTTATTTTGATCAAAGCCGTACTCTTATAGCCTTGATTAACATCGCGATGCTTTTTTTTTAAATGCAATGCTCCATTTTTTTAAATTGTTTTTGAGTTAACCCCGTTTGTAGTGTTTTATTTTAACGCAACTTAAAGGTGAAGGACTAACATGACTGACGCTTTTGGAGGACGGACAAGGGGTGGAATCATTGTTAATTGACACAGGAAATGCCACACCTTCCCTGTTCACAAAAGGGCGTCGAAAATATAAATATAAAAACTTTCCACGGGATCGAGGTTATCGCAATGTCGTTACTATATTAACTTTATTTAACCCTACTATGGCTATTTTACGCAACATTGAGGTTTGCAAGATTAAATATTTTTGTTCTTGGTCATCTTTAAAAAGACAACCCACCAATAGGCGTACACCCCTTTAATCTTAAGTGTAGCATCCTTTCAATACCATGCAGGGGTTCTAATTGCATTATACTATTGTTGCTACCCACCATAGATGAAAGAAGCGTGATTGAGAAGTCGGTTACAATATCATGTGACCTCATTAATAAGAAAATACGTACGAAAATTTCTGGCGCGACTCGGGTCAAGGTTTAGTTTAAATCCAATAGCTCTTAAAATTGTCCTTCCATTCATCGGGTTTTGTCGGTTGCGAGTGGGGAATTTAATACACCAAAATTGTGCTCATTGTTAATAACTGAAAAGTTGAATCAAACAGCACACGACCCCTTCATGATACTATCAATATGGCTGGCCCTTGGCTTTTACCGGCGAATGAGAAACCGTGCGCAAAGTTGGGCCACTCCCCTTGTCAATGCTTGGCACATGTGATTACAATAGTCAAACACTAATTACCATAACCGCCAGGGCCCGTGGATAGACACAGTAAGGCATAGAAACCGGGCCTTGGAAAAATATTGAGTTATACTGCATACTGCAAAGTCGCCAACATTTCATACTGTTTCTATATAGAGGGGGAAACAGAAAATGCTTTTGTTTTAAAATAATTGAAGCATACATGTAGCCTACCGCTCAGAAAAAAATCACGATGCGACATAGCGTAATATTCTCCAAAGCCGTTGGTTTCTGGGGGGGGTTTTTTTTTTTTTTTTTTTTTGTGTAGGATTTCCTGATACGTCACCTGGGGATTCACCGTTTTTTTTTCTACAAAGGGGAAGAAAAGTTGAAGGTAGTCAATATTTCCACAGTAATATAGTAATACGACAACAAACTGAAAAATTGCCGGTTCATAGGCCCACTATGTAAGTTATCAGAGTTCTTATGAGAGGTAGAAAAAAATGGGCCAGGGTTAGCTCAAGTGTAACAAAGCCACCGCACCACCGTTGGTAAATATGAGGAAGGGAGGGGACGCAATTGGTACTAAGTTCCCACGAGCCTGATAAAGAAAATGTGAACTAGCGGAAAGATCTCGCAAGCAACAAAAGCCCACGCATCCAAGTTTGGTAAATATGCGGAAGGGAGGGGACGCAAATTGTACTAAGTTCCACCGAGCCCTGAAAAGAAATGTGGAAACTAGCGGGAAGCGGAGGAAGATTTTCACAAGCTGTTATGCCCAGTAAGATTGTTAGCCTAAGATGAGGTGGAAATACGAAAAGAAGATTTAAGTTTAAGTGAATGCGATTCTCCCCTATTCCGTATAATGATGGTTGACAGGGGGGAATAAAGGGGGGAAGACTCAAAAAAAAAAAAAGAATACAAGCAAAAAAAAAAAAAAGAAAAAAAAACAAAAATAAAACATGCTAACTAACAACCAGAAGGAAAAAAAAAAAATAAAAAAAAAAAAAAAACAACAAAAAAAAAATAAACAATAACGAAAATAAAAAAAAAAAAAAAAAAAATAAGAGTTTTTTTTTTTTAAAAAAAAAAATAAAAATCTAAAAGGGGGACAAATTAAGAAAGGGGGGAAAGAAAAAAAAAAAAAGGGGCGGGGGAAAAAAGAAAAAAAAAAAAACAAGTAAAAAAAAAAAAGGGGGGGGCGGGGGGGGGGGGGGGGGGGGGGAAAAAAAACAGGGGGGGGGGGGAAAAAAAAAAAAACAAACCACCAACAACCCAAAATAATAAGGGGGGCAATAAAAAAGTAAAGGGGGGGGAAAAACTAAACAGGGGGGGGAAACAATAAAATACAACACAAAAAAAAAAAACAAGAAAGATAAAAAGGATAGCAAGGGACAAAAAACAACATAAATAACAAAAAACAGGGGAAAAATAATTGGAAGAGGGGGGGGAAGGGGGGGGGGTGAAGGGGAAAAAAAAAAAAAAAAAAAAAAAAAACTAATAAAAAAAATAAAAAACAGGTTAAAAACAAAAGAACATAAAAAAAAAAAAAAAAAAATTTAAGGGGGGAAAAAAAAGGGGGGGGGGGGGGGGTATTTTTTGAAGAAAAATAAACAAAAAAAATTACCCACCCTCACCCCCCTGCAGACGTTGTAATTTAATCTTGCTTACATGAACCTGCGTGACGTAAGTAATCCTGTATTGGAAAGTCGGGAAAACCGACTCAAGTTGTTATCTTAAAAACAATCAACTGGTCGATTAGGAAAAATAAAACTTACTATAGGGTCAACCTTTGTGATTTGATTGCAAATTTGGCCTTATTTTCCTGTTTCTGGACAAGACTACTTCAAACATGAGGACGGAAATGTTTTTACTTAGCATTTTTTTCACTGATGCTGTCAGAGAGCGAAAAGGTTTTCTTTGAAAAAGAAAAATGATAAGACAAATAAAAAAGGGGGGGGAAATGGAAAGTTTCAGCATTTGCAGCAGGGAGCAACGCGAATGTTTTTAGGAACGCGCGCGGGGGCAATAAATCATTGATGGTTTTAGGGAAAACATTAAGTGCTAATGATTTTAAGAAAGAAACAGTTATGAACATATTTTGGTTTCTAGACCCATAAAAGCCTGATGGTAACGGGTCTGTGTGTCTGTGCGTCTGTAGTAAAATGTTAAACCCCAAAAAACACGTGCGCGCTGCAGCAGACATGCCTACTAGTATGGATTTTCGTAATTTGTACGGGGAAAATGATACGAAAATTACGGACGTACGTTTTCCCCGCAAAACCCTACGGAAAACTAGTGACCATTACTCAAATAAAAAGAAAGTGTGATAAAAGAGAAAGAAAAATAAGTAAATACAGAACAGTAAAGTTAAGGAAAGAGGGGCAATTCTTTCCAACCTGAAATAAAAGGACATGGATTTGAAAGATTTTATTTTCTAAAGATGTTAAATAGGTTCCGAAATGTTTTTCTCCCGACTTTAGGATGGTTCACCTTCATCAATATTTTGATTTAATATTTAAATGCTGTATGCAAAAATGTCTGGCTGAAGCAATTTTGATGAACTATTTAACTGAACGGTTTTGCAAAGGATGACCTACAAACACTTATGGCTTATAGTATATAGTTTCTGTTTTTAAAGTTTTTAAGCTTTGAAATTTTAGACTGTTATAGTTTAAACAAAAAAAATACTCCATATGGACGTAGTTCCTGACTGACAGTTTCCTTTAAATGGGGCTGTCAGACGACGGAGCTACTTCCATGTTTATGGAAAAGCTGTTAATTTTGTATTTTAAAGAATTATCTCACGATGCAAGTTCATTTGTACATCGTGCTTATTTCAAGTATGGAGCCTTTAAAGTTTAGCTTTTAATTAAAATTTCATGTCATTAAAAAAAAAAACATATTTGTGCGCCAAAGTAAATTAGCCTGTCACTGCCTGACATTTCTAACATACAGGCCGTAAAGTGAACATTAGGCCAAAAAATTGACCAAATTCGAAAGACAAGAATATGGATTTTGGGTCCAAAATACTGATTTTGTTCTATGGAATCCTGAAAGTTGATATTCCAAGGTTGGCAGTCTGCCATGTTTCAACTAGGCTACAGCACACCATTCAGTCACTCTGCATGTAATGGTCCTTGTATGGTCCCCCCCCGTTACCTTTCTCACGAGTAGGGGGAGTTCAAAAAGTATTATAGAAGAGTCCTTAGCGGTCAATTTCCCAAAAAATGGTCAGGAAAATAAGAAATTACCTGGTATATTCCAGGCAATGGATTTCCATTGACATTGATACAATTGCCCGGGTAATGTCCCACATGTTGGTGACCTTGTGTGATCTTAATGATCAGGAATTATAAAAATTTATAACAGCTTGGTTTGTTATCATTGCAATATGTCGATTCGATTTTCAAGACAATGTGGATACATTAGCACATTGGGTAGTGGTTCCCACATTGTTGATGACCTATGTGACCTTGGTGACCAGAATTATAACATTGCTGGGCGTATTCACATAACGTCAAACGATTTCATAACACTTGTTGGCAATGCTCTTGGGTAATGTCCCACAGGTTGGTGATGTCGTTATGGACCTTTGTTTACCTTGGGGTGACCTTAAAAATGGTCAGAATTATAATCGCTTGGGTATCCACATATGCCGATCGATTTCTATGCAAATTAGATAAACTGCCCATTTGCATAGTGTCCCGCATGTGGGTGGTCATATGACCTTTTTGACCTCGTGTTGACCTTAAAATGGTAAGGACTTTAACAGTGCTTGGAGAATCCACATATAATCACTCCGGTTGTCGGTGGCCAATATGTGACCTTTTGACCTTGTGTGACCTAAAATGGTCAGAATTGTAACATTGCTTGGAGCATCCACAAATGTCCAACGGGATAGGTTATTCATTACAATTTAATACATTGGGCCTGGGTAGTATCCCTCCTGTTCGTGACCTCATGTGACTTTTGTGACCTGGACACTTGCTGTTTGGGAATGGAGTGGGCAATGAAACTCGGTGAGGTGGTCAACATCAGTGCTGACAAATTTTGATGCAAGGTCATTTCAAGGACATGTGGTGTCATCCAAAGTCAAAATCACTACAAATAGTGTATGGTCAAGAAACAGGTGTAGTAAACATTTTTGGTTCTGAAATTTGAGGTCATAAACAAAATGTAAATAGGCCCAATCAGGCGACATAGTGGTTCAAGGACGCCTTGTTTAAACAGTTCCGACGAGAAAAGTTTTACTAGACATAATTAGGGATTTGACTTGGATTGACCCCGCATGACCTTTCAAATTTTTTGGCACGCAATTGCTGACCACAACCCACTAAGTTTTACAATCCTACCACCTACTTAGTTGTTTGACAGCACTGATGACCCCCCAACAGGACCTTGAAATGACCGTCACAATTTTTCACCACTGAATTGTTGACCACACCCACCAAAGTTTCATCATAATCATCACCAACAATTGGACAAGGGCTATAGTAATTTACATCCATTTAACCTTGAATGCCACGATGACCTTGAAAGGACCTCTCAAATTTTTCAGCACGAATGTTTCACCACAATCACCACATTTCATCATCCGACCACATTTAACAAGGTTATAGCAGTATTATCCAATTGACTTTGATGACACCACATGACCTTAAAATGACCTTCAATTTTTCGGCACTGAATGTTGACCCACACTCACCAGTTTCATCATCCAGCCACAATTGCCAACCAAGGTTTTATAGCCATTTCTCCCATTTTTTGACCCACATTTGACTTTGACCCATGCACATGCCCCCACCTTCGAAACTCATCACAATCTATTGGTTGCACATCTAGGTTGCAAGATAGGGACACCCATTACTTGTTTAAGATCAAACGATATCCTGCTTACAAGGTTATAACTCTATATCCTATCTGACCAAATTGATCTATGTTGACCATATTGACCTTTGACTATGTCCCATGACCCACTTTACATTCCACAGCCCATGCCCACATGAGATGCATCTAAGTTGCAAAGATGGACACCACATTGCATTGATCCAGAGATATTGCGTGGGACAACCACACACACACACACACACACGCACAACACACACACATGCAAAAGCATTTCTATAGTCCCCCGGTGCCAACCAAAGTTGACAGGGGACCAATTAGTGTTCAGCAATAAATCTTGGAGATTGAGGTTGATTGCTTATGTCATTAAAAACTAATACCATGAAGGTCATTTAGAGGGTCATTCAAAGTCAAAGGTCAAATAGGGTAAAAACATCAGTGAATAGCCATGAAAGAACACTCTTATAAAAAATGAGAACACAAAGGTGAAAATACCACTACAGAGTCATTAGCAATTCAAGTTAAAAAAAACACCGATCTTTAAATGACCTTCCTCGCCCCCAACACTTAATTGCTAGAATCACAAGACTTGATCACAAAAAACATTAACCAAAACCCCACAGCAACATAACAACACAACCAATCTCTACTCAAACTCTAACAAACTTTTCTTATGAAGCTTCAGCACCATTGGTGCTCTTGTTTAAATTTCCCCTCCACTAGAACTTCTGACGACAAGCCAACTTAAGGTTGTTGGCATTATGATTATGGTTTTCTAAGGGAGTACGCGCAAGACGACTTTAATAAAAATCGGAGATGGAGCAGCGTGGGCATTCGTTTGCGATTTTTTAGCGTCGCAAAAAAATTCATGAGCGATCTCCACTCTGCACTTTACGCGAATTTGAAAAGCGTTTGCAAAATCGCGTAGAACTTTGAAGTTGCTAGGATAGAGTACTCAAGAACGCACCTGGTTAATTACGCGTCTCACATTTCACCCGCACTACCATTATTTTTTTTTTTTTGGCTGCGTGACATATAGGCGTAAATACGCGAGACGAATGTGTCTCTATTGAAGACGGAAGTTTCCTTTAAAAAAATGTCCTTTTCGACGATTTTCAGGAAAACTATCCGGGTTTTGGTGACCATTTTTTTATTTCGGTATTTTTAGTATGCAAATTAGACCCTAAACATGTGAAAATCAGAAAACGTTACGGCCCCTTTGTTATCTTTTTGGAGCAACTTTCGTATCGGTAAATCACATTTCCCATAGGTTGCGTGGTAATAATGTAAATTTTGAGCAAACAATGTACTTTTTGAAAGTCTTTTTTTAGCAAAAACAAATATGGTAAGCCATATTTTTTATTCAGATTTGTTATCAACAAAAGAATGTTTAAACTATTATATCAAGTTTAAAGGAATTTGGATCGGCCCATTTAAATCATGATGCCAACCCCTTTTAAACACAATTAAAAACCTTTTTAGCTGATAACACTTTTTCCTTGTCTATACGATTTCCTATGGTTTCATTGACCAACCCGAACTGGCATTAGTAGGCCTGCTACGCACTTTCCCTAATGGAATCCTCCATCCATAATTCATTAAAAATTTGTATATGGCGGTTTGGTGTTTTTGCGGAATACCATATCCATCAACCTAGAATTATGATCACTTTATATAAAACTAAGCTTTACGACACAACTTTTGCACCAATCCTTCACATCTTATATTAAAACCCGAACCTTCTATACGGTTATTTACCACACGTGAACTAGCATGCGCTTCTCATATTTGGCGCTGGCACCCCCCACACACAGGGAAGAAATCTTCATCTTGAGCTAATAGAGGTTCTATCCAATCATCAACGCAACTCCAGCTACACTGGAAATCCTATGGGTGATCGCTCTTGTTCTTTACTCAAGATGGTGTTTTATAGCGCATAGTATAGCGATAGAGTATCAATAAATCGTCCAATGGGCGGCGCCTTGTGCTGTCACCCAATTGCTGAGTAATAGACAGAGGCCTGTTGTGCTATGTTTAGTTATTACTCGTCGTCTGGGACCGCAGTTCATTGATTGCCAACCAAAAGGTGTGCATACCGCACATGCGCCACACTTCTAAGCACCAGTCACAATTTTCCTTTTCGAAATAGGCGTGTACATACGCGCGCGAATTTGCTGCGGTAACACTAGTAGATAGACTCTGTATTTCCTTTACGCTTCTTGGCATGGTTCTGTTGGCGGGGAAATGCTGACGCAGAGAAGAAGAAAAAGGAATTAGGCGGAGGTATAAATTCACAGCGCTCGAGAAAAGGTGAACCGAGAGCACATGCTCTGGTTTAGTAACACGGAACTATGGGTACGGGGTTTGTGCCAGGAAAAATGACCACCGATCATTAATTTTGGTTGTTTTAAAAGTTGTAAAAACTTGAGAGGGGGGGATCAGCTATAAAGTATGAAATTTAAAAGTTTTAAAGTAGTAAACAAATGTAAGGAAAAGTTAAAAAAAGACAACAGCATCTACTAAAAGATTAAAAGCTTATACTAAAAGATAAGCTATAAGACAATATACCAGTTTTAGAATTAAAGATAAAATAGCACGTATGGCCTGAACCATAGAGTATTATATAGACCTCTATGGTTGTACACTGCCGGAAAATATATGGGTATGGGAAAAAGAGCTAATTAAAGTGTGATAGATCATGATTTTGGTTTGTTTTTAAAACAAACTGCTCCAAAACAAGGTTTCAATTTTTCGACTATCATGTTTTTAGTCCGGTCAGTGACAGTGTGCGTGACCTCTGACATGCATGAGCATGTTTGTGTACATACACCGCGACCAGACCAAGCATTTCTTTGTAACCTATTCAAAGATACATAACGGTACGTGATCATTAACGGCCTGCACATCAGGGCACCACTTAATCGTTAATCTCTATTATAACTCTCTGGCAAAAACAAGTGAGGAGGTGTGCCTGGCCTTACCACTGTCCCTATTCTATGGAAGCCATATTCGAGAGGGTTTTCTTCCGAAGTGTTATATCAATTATTTATATGTCCAAAAAGTTTTTACTCCAAGGGTCGTTTGTCCGAAAAATAATGTCATTTTTCCGAAAGATCATTACTCGAACGGTTAATTACGAAGGTTATCTTGTGAAGGGTTGTTTTCTTCCGAAGGGGCATTGGTCCGAAAACCAAAAAAGGGGTCGTAGTCCGAAACATAATGAGTTCTTCTTCCGAAGGGCGTTTTCTCCGAAAAAAAATAACAATGATTTTTTGCCCGAAGGGGCAAGTCGAAAATCTATGAGGGTTTTAATCGAGGGGGTTTTAGCCCGAAGGGGCGTTTGTCCGAAAATTCGGACAAAGCGCCCCTTCGGACTTAAAACCTTCGGAAGTAGTAAAAACCAAATAGCCTTTCAGAATAATGAAGAATCTTTGCAAAAAACACACCTTGGACTTAACCAACCCATCAAATGGAAAACAAAATTATAAGGCATAATTTACATGATAAACCTTTCGCACCTAGTTTGTATCCATGATTACAGAGTAGGGCTAATTATGCCCCAAAATAAAACACCAAAGAAAATAATTTAAAAAAAAAAGAAGAAACCTCCAATACGGCCGTTGCTGCTGGATGCATTTCATAGCTGTGTGCGGCTACAAAACAAAATAATAAATACACAAAAATTAGGTCGTAAAACATGGAGTCCTTGATGAAACATTTTTAGTGAGAATGCAGGTTTGTGATCGAGCAATCCCAAATTCTTTAAAAGAATTAATCGATATGATTTATTATTACATGTTTTTTTCCTTCCGAGAAAAAAAAAATCGGTCGATAAAATGGATTCAGCCGATAAAAATTTTTTTTCTTTATTAAAAAAAAAAAATTAGAAGCTTGGTTAGCTACTTGGTATATCGGTGAGACGTTTTTTTCGGACCGACAATGCAAGTTTTTCTAATATGCACCAAAACATGGTTTATAGATCTAAAGCATTGTTTTTTACAGAAAAGATGAATTTAGGCGATAAACAGCTCTTGTAGTATTTGCCTAAAGGATATGAATTCTTGTTAAATGCCTCTCTTGATACACTTACGACTTAAAATAATTGAGTCGCTGGGTAAAAAAATAACACAATTGTGCCTTATGTGGGACTAAAGAGACTCTCCAACATGTCCTCAATAATCGTAAATCGCTTGACCAAGGGATATACGTGGCACAAACTCTGTTCTACAACATAAGCATTTTGACAATCTTAAAACATGCCAACTCGTAGGGATTTTCCGTATTTCGTACGGAAAATGAAGCGAAATACGGCGTACGTTTTCCCGTAAAAAAAATACGGAGGAAAAAATGGTCGTGTTACTAAAATAAAAAAAAGTGTAAAAAAAGTCAGAAAATAAATAAATACAGAACCATAAAGCTCAAGACAAGAGGGCAACCATGAATAGAGAACTAGATTTGAAATATTTCAATTTATAAAGCTGTTTAAAAATGGTTTCCGACTTGTTTTTCTCCCGACCTTTCGGATGGTTTAACCCAATTAATATTTTGATTAAACCATTTAAAGTGTATGCTAAATGTTTCTGAAGGTTATTTTAAACAATTTAACTTAAAAGGTTTTTTGTTTTGGCAAAGGGATTAGCCCTAAAAATAATGATTTTGTTTTAAAGTTTTCCAGCTTGAAAGTTTATACTTAATTATACTTTTATTCTCCTGCATTAAAAAAATATATATGAGATTAGTTCCCACTGACAGCTCCTTAAACCTGGGGCTGTCGACGGCGGGCTCTGTCCAATTTTTCTGGAAAAGCTTGTATTTTAAAGAGCTCATCGAATGATGCAGTTCATATTGGCATAGGTAGCGTAGTTTTCAAGTTATGAGCCTTTAAAGTTAGACTTTAAGTTTATTTGTAATGTGCTACTGTAGCTAACAATATTTTCCTATGGACTGCAATGGATCAAAATTTTGAAGACTGATTGCTATGGTTTTGCTGCCAACTTGTAGTATCCAATTGATGCCAAGGACATGAACTGCAAGGCAAATGCCCCCCAAAGTGTCGTTTTTTGTCTTGTCATTATGTTTACTTTGGCCTTTTTATATCTGGAAGGTTGAATTGATCCAAAACTAGTGAGATGATTTTTGGACCTAAGACTGAGCCCATTCTTCACATTTACAGTTAATTTGAACTTTTGTGGAATGATATTTTGACTATCAGAATGGTCTTTCCTGTAGGCTCTAACTTGTGTGCAGAAACCCTCTGACCCCCGGCCGTCCGGGGCGATAATCCGGTCGCTTCGCTCCCTTCGTTTAATGTTCAGAATTTTTTTTCAAGCTCCCATTGGCATCTCTGTTTGGTATCACAAAGAAAAAAATTAAATAATGATACATTAAATCTGTCCACAAAAAATTCCAGTTATTTGTTCTTACTCCAATTTCACTTGAAAATTATGACTGTGACGTCCTTATAAATTTCTTTTTTAGGTAATTTTGCTTTGTGAATAATTCTTTAAGGGCTGGCTCTCTTTTCACTATTTTGATGTTCTATAAGCAGATTTTTTAATGTTTACATGTTCGGTATTTTTTAACTTGTTTGTTACATTTCTTGATGCTTGCTGATAGCTGGTTCAAGTCTTGGCCTGTTCAGCTCTCCCGTCTGGCTTTATCTGTTTTTTGTTTCTCAATATTGTATGTTCTAAGAAATTAGGAAAAAAAATTGAAATGATGAATGACAAAACACTCTCGAGTATAATCCCACCGTTTGGTTTGGTTTGGGGTAATTGCAGAAACAGGAAAGTAGGGTCTTACATATCCCACTATAAATTTTAAGAACGCTCATATGGACCTATGTTTATTAAAGTGTACTGTAGGGGAAAAATATTTTCAATAGGAGTGATTTTTTACATGAACTTCTTTCGATTTCGCCAAACATGCTTTTTTCATAGGAAAGTTTTTTTAACGGGCACAAGTAATCGTAAATTACTCTTTTCATTAGAAATGTCTCACCTTTATTTGATTCCTAATACACTCAAAACACCAACAATTATTATACCCTACCTTGTACAGCTTTGAATGGGCCGCAACAATGTCCAAATTGTCAAATACTGAGGAAAGGTCTCAAAAAACAAGTAAAGGTCTCTAAAAACAAGCAGGTCCACAAATAGCAAAGGTCTAAAAGAAATTAAATGGCATATAGGAAGAAAATCATGACCAAAGAGGACATGCAAAGAAGCAAGTGGAGGATGCATTGGCAAAGGAAAAGGGGGGGGGGGAGGGAGTAAGGGCAATTAGACACCAATATTTTGTCCAGTTTTGTCAAAATTTGGTTTATCCTGGGTATGAAAGCTTGTTTAAAAACTGGAGTGATTAATAATTTGAAGTCTTTACATTTGGCTGACTAAAACATTATTATATGTTCCTTTTTTTTTTGCCAGAAATCGGAAATCAAAAGGTCTTGACAACTTGACACGATGGCAAAGTCCAAAGAACCACACAAGTCACAACCAGAGTAAGTTGGACACACCATTAATGAGAGGGATATTGAAAAAAGTTACACCAGAACACAAAGTTATACTTTGACAGGGCTGATTTCAAAATCAGGGTCGGGCGGGTTACTCCAATACAATTTTTTTGGGGGGCCTTAACTTTGCAGAGGGGAAGCTAAGTTTAAGTCCGCCATGACGAAATAGTGCCACCTTCAAGAAAATGACATCTTAACGTGACTTGCCTGAGGGACAATAAAAACAACTAAATGTCAGGGGAGATTTAGAAAATAAAATTTACAGAACAACCGATTGTTTCCACAAAATGGGTGAAAATACAAAAATTTTACATGCACAGGGAAAACTTCTGAATTGCACAGAGCCAAAGTACATGCATTTGTGCATTGTGAAAAAACCCCGGTAAATGTATTGAGGCATACATGGCGCTATTTACCGGCTATTTCATATTAGAAAGGCCGTTTCCAGCAGCCGTTGAATTATTATCAGAGATCTCCGATAATATTTAATACAAAATCCCACCCTTCATTTGCGACACAAAGACATTTACGGAGCTTAACCATTCACGGGTATTCGTTTACTAGCCAGTACCCAATGCAACCGTGTAAAAATCTCACATTTTTGCGCTGCCTACGCAGGAAGGAACATAGGGATCACTTGTCCATAGTGTTGTCTTCTGTTGAGGATTTGTCTGTTGTGTCTGTGTGAAAAGGTTAAATTGCATGTAATATCCACATATTGATGGAGTTTGGAGTTAAACATTATTATGTTTTGAGAATCTTCCGTCCCATATTACTATACAGCGGGTAGAGACCCAATTAAAAATGAGAGTTTTGAGCATCAAATGCCAGCAAAACCTGGGTGCCCCATTTTTGACCAATTTGACTCATTATTAGGACAACAGCTGACTGTGGTGAGTTCAGTCTTCTTCCATGTTGGGTGGTTTCCAGTATTTCTGTACAGTAGGTGATTCTATGTCTGGGTGGTCCCAGTGTGATGGTTCCCAGTGTTGGATGGTCCAGGTTTGGATGGTTCCAGTGTGGATGGTTTCCCAGTGTGGATGGTTCCCAAGTGTGGTGGTTCCCAGTGTTGGGGGTCCAGTGTGGGTGGTTCCATGGTAGGTGTGGTTCCAAGTGTTTTGGGGTTCCCAGTGTTGAGGTGGTTCCATGCTTTCGGTGGTTTGGGTTTTTTTGGTGGTTCCATGTCTGGTCGTTCCCCGGTTGGGGTTCCTGTTGTTGAGGCTGTATTTGAATGCCTGGCTGGTCCCACGCCTTTGCTGGTTCTGGTGTTTGATGGTCCTGGTAGGTGATCTATGT
>JAMKCH010025434.1:0-45011 GCA_023653785.1 Ophioderma brevispina
GGATTGTCCTGAGAAGCTGAATTTCAACCTGGTCTGGTTGTTACCCAGTGCTCGGCCACGGCGAAATCTTGCTTGTTCGTCAGTCAGATGGGATTCGACGATTGGCTCCAGTCGGGCCAGGTCAGCCTCTCACATGTCAGGGTTTTGAAGGAAAAAGACACAGTCGTTATATTGGGTGGTAGGATGGGGTGTCAACAGGTTGTTTAACAAAAAAAAAAAATTAAATAGGTACTAAGAAGTACTTGGGCTGGATACGCTTTTAGATAGGAAGGAAATGAAACGTCATTCCACAAGACATTGCTATTTTCTTCAAATCAGTGTGGCAGCTTTTATACGCTAATGTTATGATTTGACATTTCGGCAACGCATTATGCAGCTGTACAGATTCCCAAAAATGCTAATACTCGGCATTTTGACACCCAAAAAAGTACGATGTGTCGGTTGTATCTTTTTCAAGCCAATAACCAGCCTGATTTCCTAATTCGCTGGCTCAACAGGGTGAAATAAAAATTATTTCGAATCACCTTCCCATCCCATCTGAAAGAGAAAATGTTAAAACACACTATTGGGGGCACGGTTCTTCGAAACGGCTGGCACATAACAGACAGAGGCTGGGCACCAAGCCCAAAAATAAGAACAATCATATAGGATCCTTTTCCAAACCCTGAATGACATGAATAACACTCCCACACCACCAGTAGTCTTCCGTTGACAGAGGCAAAACCACCACTCTTAACTAGTCTGAACATACAACGCAGATCCAAGGGGAATGCTAACTTGTACTAAGAACACCGTTCTGGCTAAGATCTTCCAAAGCACAGCATGCTGCTCCAGGGTGAGAAATCTTAGAAAAAGTTCTCGCACCTCTAGTAGAAACGTCTAATTCTGCAAAAAAGGACTTCGCAGCACTTATTAGCAACAGTTTAAAGGTAATGAACATGGCTTTACAGAACAACAAGCGTACAAATACATACCACTAAGGCTGGAAGCTTGAAGAATATAAAATAAAAACTGAAAAGTTCAGTGTCGTCTGCGTGTTGCGAAAACCGTCAGTGAGCACCACCCTCTGCAGCCTCTTCCAGCATCCCGCACAATACCTAATCTGCATATGAATACCTCTACTCAGCTGTGGTACTTACGTAAGAATCAGGAATTCAATAATTTGCCATTTATTTCATTCCAATCCGATACTGCAGTATTCTTTCATTAAGAGAGATACTTCGAGTTCCTATCACGGTGTTTTCCCAAGCTCCCATCGTAGATCTACAAACCGCTCAGCTCAAAAGAGAAATGTGGCTTGAGCTATTGCATTTCTGGTCCGTTAAGGGTCTGTTTGGCCTCTACCGAGTCTTTATTTCAATCTGCCTGCTTCATATTTCATATAGGTCATATTATGATGGGGTTGATCTTTCTTTTTGTTTGTTTGGTGTTTTTGTTGTTTATTCTGTCTACTGAAGTGAACTGACTGATTATTTTTGAAAATACAAAGTATTGGGATCATAAAGAAATGTTAACAATTTATTGGACCTATGAAGTTCAAAAAATGGATTCGTCAAATCTTCAGGTAGGTTCAATAGCCAATCTAATAATTTTGAGTATGTTACAAAAATCTGTTTCCGCAATCTTACAAAATGTAGCCAATGCAATCGGACCAATCCGAAATTTGCACTCTTCTTTTATCGAAAGCATATCGTGTGTTCTACATATGCATGAAAGGAAATGAACGGCAAACCAAAACCTTATCATTTGGCTCTAAGAGCATACCAAACAAAAGAACCCTGGATACTTTATTTGTTTAAAAATGCCTGTGTCTGGACTCGTTAACATTTGGGGGGGGGAGCTGTTGTAGTCTAATTTGGATGTGGCACAAATGCGTGGCGAGGGGGACGTCCGTTGTCTGGATGCAAGATTATGTTATTTTAAACCTATTTTAAAAATGCCCAAGGAAGTCGGCGGCAGACATTAATAAACCTGACTATTCATGGATAACTTATTGTCCAAAACACCTCCAAGATTGCGAGCATCTGAATTTCAACGTACTTGGACTCCATCCCATGTTTGTCAGGCTGTATAGAGTAGACGAATAAGGCTAGAAGAAACTGGCCCTCCGTCTGGCCTTCCTATTTTCAGCTTCTAGACACTGACCACGCCTTGATGTCATTAACACAAGCCATCTTATGGCATTGCTCTGTTTTTTATCAAATGATTGAAAAAATATAAAGTTTCTTGTCATCTGGGGTACATGACATATTTTCACAATGCTTGCTTTGCGATAATGTCCTGCTGAGATGCATATGATGTACACTCAACAATTAATAACCCCGAAACCAAACGCGTAAATAAATTCACAATCGGAAAGGTTTCCCATCGATGTTGACCCGCTTGACACGACCTCTCAGATAGGGGTGAATCACGCAAGAACAATGTATTTTATTGCATCCTGGATGTCACACGCTGCATCACAATTTGGTGATAATTTTGCAAAAAATCTAACGCACAATGCAACAGTTTCGTGGAGTTTAATCGACAGCCCTCATCCTATCATTTGTAACTTCTATGAAGTGCAGTCTCAGTAAGTTTTGGCGATCTCGATTCGAAGTTTTGCAATTGCTTCACAACGACACGTTCTAGTACCTTTACGAGGATGGTGGATTAGAGACTAGTCTCTAGTTCTGCAAACAGTTTATGGTCCTGGTTAAAGCTTTTGGATGATATTGTGATATGCAACCTTAGGTTATATGTAACAATTCCCGACACCAAGAACTGTTTATAATGTCAGTCACAGCTGGGGTGCGCAATCCTGGCTACCTATTTGCAGCCATATCGGAACGGGTCCAGGGGTTCGCTTAAGGTCACTGCAGTGGCAATTGCAGAGCCCCTGGTGTGTCCAGGGCCGATCCCCCCCGCCAAATATGCAGTGCTACAATGTTTTATGTAATTTTAAAACCCAAAACCCCCGGGGTACCGGGTGCGAACACTCCCATCTGCACCCCCGCCCCATGGAAATGCCCAGGAACAAACGTAAATCCTTCAAGAACAATTCGTGTATCTACAAGGTTGGGCTTTAGGATTTCTCCCATATGTAACCTTCCATTGCCCCTCACGCGCAACACAAAGAAATCTGTGAGCTATATAGGCAAACGTCTTTCATATTGGATATGCCCAACCTTCTTACCAAATTTCAGAGATTTAATCCATCAAATGCACAACTTGCAATGCCCACAATTTGTCAAGAATCTTCTGCTCTGCTAACAAGGGCGTTGATATCACCTTGGCTGAAATGTCCCCTTTGTCACCAAATGTTACATCTATAGTAGGGCGTTTAATTAAAATATGATTCTTTTTTTTCTTCACTTCAAAGCAGCACCCCTTATTTTGTTTATTTTGTTTTGTATTAGTTTTGCCAGACCCTTCTGTCAAAATTGACCGAACAAATGAAAGAACATTAATCACAATTCTCCCTTTTCGGTATCAATCGTGGTGCGTTATGTGTGGTGCGTGTTTTATGTTTGATTGTCTGTGTGTGTGCGTGTGGGTGCGCGTGTGTGTGCGCGCGCCTGGGTGTGGTGGATGTCGGTTTGTCTGTAGGTTGGTGGCTTGTGTGCTGCGTATGAGTGTGGCTTGTCGATCTTCAATTATAACTTATAGCTTATCCAACCAACGTGTTAAGCCAACAAGGCTTTTCACTGCCATGACTGTTGATTGCCTTTTTAGTTACCAAGGGTTTATGTGGATGATCCTTTGAATGACGGACACTTACTATTTTGGTGACGTTTATGATCTTGAATGTGGTGAAGGAATTGGAACCTGTTAACCATACATCTATTCAGTGTATTATGGGGATTCATCTACGAAATGAGTGGAGTGGTAACTTTCGCAAATGCACAGGTAATAGTGTTGGTTGCTTGCTATTATTTTGTTAAAATTTTTTGGCTCTGGTGCATTTTGCACAGTCTTACAAATATAGTTTAGCGAGAAAAAATAGGGTTTATAATGTTTGATAACAACTTCGTATGCAATGAGGTCACATTCAAATACGTAGTTTTGTGAGGGTGCAGGTCAATGTTCCGACGTGTCATTTTTCCGAACGGTCTTTTTGTTCCGAAAGGTTATTCCGACAGGTTTTTATTCCGAAAGAAATTTGTTCCGAATGGTAGTGTTTTTTTCCGAAGGTCTATTTCTCACTAGGTAAATTACTCGGAATGGTATTAATCATCCGAAGGTCAGGGTCCCGAATACAAAAAGGGCCATTGCCTCACGAAGGTTTTACTCACAAAGAGTGACCCCCGAAAGTAATTTATCCAAAAATATTCATAAAATTTTTTTTACTTTTTTTAAAAAAAAACCTTCAAAAATCATCATAGACATCGTCATTATCATTATCATCATCGTCATCATCATCGTGCGTTGTTTGACGTTGTGGGTCGTGTTGTAATTCCGCAGTCGATTCGTCTCGTCTTCCGTCTCCATCTTCTTCATCACACTCAGTATCATCTTAAACCTAATCATCACCATCAACAGTATGTCGCGAATAGCGAGTTTGTATTACCAACTTTAGCTGAGTTTTTAATGGTGTCTACGCAGTCAGTGTGTAATTTAATGGGGATCGAGGTGTTCCATCGTTATTTAAAGGTGCATTTCGGTGATTTCAGGGACCGTTTGTTTTATTCCTCCGATCACTAGATATCCTTGAGAAAGTTGAATTCCCCCACTTTGAGCTTTTCCCGATCTTGCGGTTTTGTTTATTAGAAATTGCTCGTTTCCTACGGTCTCATAGGCGACTGTGCTCTAATTTCTGTCCGGTACGGAACAGAAATAAAAAAAAATTGCGAAATTTCTTTGCAGATATGCGAACCGAAATTTTTGCGCTAAGTTTGGGCCACGCTTTATCACTAAGGCTAACGGTTCAGAATGATATAAAATCTCATCATCTTTAGGTAGTCGGAGGGACGAGCGAAAGTACCCCTTTCAAAATCACCAGAAACAAATCATTGTTTATTTTATGGCCGGATTTATGGCCTAACCACGATACAAAATGCCCTAACCCTAAGGCCAACAATAAGAAGAATTTGTTTACATGTATAGACTTTGAAAAAAGGGGTACATAATGGAACTCTGCCGACGAGGCTGTGGATCACGAATGCCCATTGAAACGGGGTCATGGAAGTCGATGAGTCTACATGATTCAGGGTGGGTCAATTTTGAAAGGTTTAATAGGAATTAATGGATTGTTTTTTATATTTATGGAGTTAAGTATTCAAGAAAGTCCATACCCCGTCGCTAATAGCCACCTCGTCCCCCCCAGAACCTCAGATTTTAAAACTTAAGTGGGTGTCAACATTTTTGGATCAGACGAAAGCTACGATTTTCTCATTTACCACCCTTGAAATCTTTCTAGGCAAAGGGATAATTTTTGTTTAGAAGTTAATGATCAAATGTACCAGACAGATGCATGAATTGAAGGAGTAGCATTTTGGTCACCAATATTAAATCTTTTCAGAGTACTCTATGGGGCTTCAAAATCACGTTTTAGCTCTCTCACAGCAAAACGGATTGAAATATCGGTCGGCGCAAACTTTACAGATGGAGTTTGGGTTAATGCCACTTCAAGAGTGAAACTTCATACCTTAAATCGGGGCCATCCCCCTTTAATACTTGACTTATTTTTTTTATTTCTGCCAAACACAGACCGACAATATAATTCCATTGAAAAAGACAACAGGATCACGAACATATGGCCCTATTTTAACGAAATCGTAGGCCCCCCCCGTTTCCATTTTCTGTTAATTTGTTCTGTCAATGTTCAGATTTTTAGATGTTTCACTTAAAGAGACAAAGAAGGGCAGGTCAGGATAACTGGTGATTCCCTAGTGGGTGCGGGTGACAAATCTTGAAAGTTGAAGTCCTCGAATTAAGACCACAGACTGGGCACGAAATCAGTCTGATAGGGAGACAGCCAATTCTACTCTGTTAGAATACACAGAAATGGAAATGCAGCAGGCTCCATCATTCACAGTGCACCGTACACCACTTCTCCCAATACAATTTACAAATGAGAGCGCCCGCTATATCTCATTACTGAATGGTGGTGTCATATTTGTGATACAGCTTGGGGAGATCTTGGAAATTCTGCCAACGTGTGTTCAGACGTTCGAGAGACTTTTTAAACCTCAGGTAGTCAAAATTATATGCGCAATGATAATGGGAAAATCCGGTATGGTCTCGGCTATCGGAAGCTTAAAACAGAATTAACTTTGCCGTGGTGGTGTGGTGTTGTTTTTTATGGTAGTAACGTTGCGCCATGGTAATCCGGAAATTGAGGGTTGAAAAATTACTCTAAAATATGTAGATATGCGCGATATAATGTGACGAGTGAGATGTACTATCTGTTCGGTATTATTAGATCACTCCTGAACCACAGTGTCATCATTGCAAGGTGCACCTGTAATTTTAATAAGGTTACAATGCAAATATGGCATGCTGTTTTCCGGCAGTGGAACCAAGTTGAACAATTGATTGCTTTCATAATCAAGCGCAGAACGTGTTAGTTGGGCGAGGTCAAGCATGGTTGCATTGACAAGTTAAATGGACACACATATTTAACTGCATTCGGGGTTGTTGTGTGTTAATTAGGTCAGTCAGAGCGCATTGACCTTTAAAATTTGTGAATAAACATTTGACCTTTAGACTATGTGCTTATATCTTCATAACGATGCATTTTACAGAAAGGTCACCATAGACTTTTCTACTCCTTGTTACAACACAAACAATTGAGCTATACTTAACGTTATTTGAACATATTATTAAAATTTACCCCTGTAGAAAATTTACTTCCCCCCCCTCCGTGGAAATGGCGAATTTCTCCAGAGGGACATGGGGCGAAAAACTTATAAATGTCATTTGAAGTCAAATCAATGTCCAAACCTTACTTGCCAAGAGTAGTCACGGAAAAAAAAATTGAGGATTTGGATTAACGTATAATAGTTACACATTTGAGCTTGCAATCGGTGACTAGCGTCGGTGACTTGTCACTAGAATCTTCTATACAGGCGTCAATAGAGAGGTGTGGTTGGCGTGTGCAGACCATGGAATGTTGAAAGTAGCCAGAGTAAAGTAGGAGAAAGAGATCAATAAACTGGTGCCTAAAATCAATAGAAAACAAAAGAATTTCAGGGCATATATTGATTTTTGATGGACAAAAGGAAGGGCGATGTATAGATTTTATACATCAATTTTAACCTGATTTTCAGCTTTTCAAAATTGCACATATCTCATATGAACCATTTGCCGACTTATCGTTCGTGGGAGAGGTCACAATATAAATTTGACCTTGGCTTAATTGAGGTCTGGAGGTCCATCTCCAATATGACGTCACTATGATTGACGTTCTTGGATGATTCGATTAGATCCGTCCTTTCGAGGCTGTTATGGAATTTGCTTAGCTGATGAGCGTTAGGCAGGGGTTGGGAGGTTGCTTGGACCCATTCATTCCTAGATAATATATATAATTTGTTTTGAAATGAAAGCATTCTAAGATTCGAAACAGTTGGGAAGGAAAGTAAGGTTAAGGTACCAGCGCATGAATGCATGCCAGTATGACACACTGCCAATTGCTAAATGTTACTCAAGTCAGTTATTATTATTATTAATTTAAAAGTGCAACGAGGAGAATTCCCATATCAGGTGTTCACTAAAAATGTGAAAATTCTATGATTTTTGCACTAATATATTTTTTTTAAATAAAAATATCCACATGTGAAATGGTGGAGCTGAAAATCATTTTTTTTACAAAATTGTGAAAATTTTCTAATCTTAGCAAAATACTAAATAAGCCCTATTAGTATGGGTCCTTGTGTTATTTAATGGATTTTTGCTACTAATATAATTTTTTTAAAAATAAAAATATCCACATGTGAAATGACTAAGACCAATGGTAAACAGAACGATTTGAATTTTTATTTAAAAAATTGTGGAAAATTTCTATTTACTAGCAAAATACTATAAGGCCTATTAGTAGGGTCCTTGGTTATTTAATGGATTTTTGCTACATTTTGATTGGTTGTCTTTTATTTATTTTTATTTGTTCTTTTTTAGGTAAAATGAGGTCAAGGAACACAGATTTGGTTGTTCCCATTTTTTTCGACACCAACTTGTTGGCAGCATCTTGGATTCAAAAATGGCCGTATTTTCAATATAATTTTCCTCATATCTTCCGTTTTGTGGGTGACTAGAAAGGTTTAAAATTGGTTCTCATACCCATGTTTGTTAATACTAAGGTTTTCTATGAAGACATTTTTAATTGAACTACTTTCGTTTGGCGGCCATCTTGAATTCAAATGTGCCGCCAGGTGAATATTTACTTTTGGCTGTATTTTGATTATGAAATAAATACAGTGCCTAAAACCCGGTGGCAATACGATGTTGTGTACTGAGGTTTCTATAATAACCAGAATTTAACGTTGTAACTAATGCGTTTGGCAGGCATCTTGAATTCATTGGCGGACATGTTTAAATGTATGTACTTTGGCCTGTTGTGACCTTTGAAAAAACATGCGTGCTAAAAAATGGTGTGGCATACCCAATGTTTGTGATACTGAGGGTTCTATATAAACCATAATTTAAGTTCGAGACACTAAGTATCGTTTGGCAGGCATCTTGAATTCAATATGGAGACATGTGTAATGTATGTACTTTGGCCTTTTCTTGACTTGAAAAACATGCAGTGCTAAAAAATGGTTGGCAAATTACCCATGTTTGTGATACATGCGGTTTTCTATATAAACCATAATTTAAGTTGCCCAATAATATGTTTGCCGGCATCTGAATCAATAGGGCGACATGGATAAATTCACTTTGGCCTGAATCTTGACTTGTGAATAACAACTGGACATAGAAAATGGTGTAGGTAATCTCGTATTTGTGATGCTTGGGGATTTCCATAATTGCACTTCCAAATAAAGTGGTACTATTTTTTTACTGTACTGATAAAACAGGACTATTACCCTTTCATTGAGTAAAGATTCAACAACTTCGTCAAGCCCGTGGCGTGGACGGGTCCACTTTCAACACCTTCTCACTAGATGAGCTTGCTATCAGCCAACTAAAGAGTGAAAGGCCCAGGCTTGATATATACCAACCGGACATTCGTGAGGCACTGTGGCCCATGATGTCTTGAAAAATGGCTCCAGGAGTTCTACACAGGTTGACTTACAAACCAGTCCTTACCCAAGTTCTGAGGAGGCTACCATCATCCCACGCCCCAAACCAAACAAGCCTGTGACAACCCTAAGAACTAACACCCAATATCACTACTGCACCTTTCTTCAACTCCTGAAGAGGCTGGGCCTGCCCGGGTGGAGCCAGACGTCGAATCCCATCTGCCCGACGAACAAGGATTTCGGCGTCGTGGGAGCACTGTCCATTAGATTGTAAAACTCACAAAATTAGATTGCGGATAGTTCGAAAAGCGTCGTAAGGCAGGCGTCATCGTGTGGACGCTTACTGCAGCATATGACACCGTGGGGCACCAGGGCTTGACACTCAAGCTTCTCAGCGCCATACCAGATCATCACCTGGTAAATCATAATGCAACATGCTTGGAAACCGTTTGCTTGTTCTTAAGGAGGGGGGGGGGGCCAGTGATGGGCAGAGCAGTCGACTGAGTTGCCTGAGGAATGGAGTCCCACAAGGATCAGTACTGCTCCCCATGCATGTTCAATTTGTATAACAACAACATCTAGACAATATGGCTAGCCGACGATTTGCCTTTCTTCACTCGGACAGAGGGGATGAAGTAGAAGAAAGTAATTACTGCAGATATGGCCAACTTGCAGCAATTCAAGACCTGAAATCAAGCTGATTATAAAGCCAAGACCACCGCTACTGCCTTCACTCTCAACACAAAGAGGCTCATCGCCAGCTTCAAATCAACCTCAATGGAGAGCCTCTGCTATACAATCCTAGACCAACTTATCTGGGACGTGAAGCTGATGGCAGCTTACTTCGGCAGCACTCGAGTCATTTTGTGAAAGGTATCTTTCGCGGAAATACCATCCTGTGCACCTTGCGGATCTTCATGGGGGTGTGATGACCAAAAGAAACGATACGCCTCTCTGATACTTTTGCTTCTCACCTTGGTTCTCCACCACCGACCTGGTTCTGGTCTAAAGTGCTGCTGAATATGCCGCCCAACATGGTGCAATAGCTTTCACACAAAGAAAGACAGCTGGACACAGTAATCTCAAGAGACATGAGAACACTTATTGGCTTCGTCCAACTCCATCTGAGTTTCTACCAGTTTCTCAGGCATTGCCACCGCAGAAGTGCTCGGGGGGAACTCACACACATAAACTTGAATAAGGCTCTGTGGACAAATGATGCATACACGTCAAGAAATACACCAGCTCGCAGACAGGAGACTGCGTTCTCGTCGACCCTTCTGTCGACAGGCTGCCGTAAACATCTCCAGTCCCCATTCAACATCTTACAGACATGGAACACTCCTTGGCGAGATTATCAAAACCAGACCAAATTCACTGTATCACACTATGACAGAACACCCACCGCGGTAGCAATTCACGTAAGGAAATGGTACCTTAACAGGAGCGGTCGTTTCAACAGCCAATAGGCACCAATGGGTGGATGCGGCCATCTCCAAAATGCCAATGGGCTCTCATTCAACAGACTTGAGATCCCATTCTTCAAACGATGCCTACCTTTGTCCACCGGATCCTCAAACCCCAACCAAGCAACAGTGAGATGGCTCCACAAACTCAACACATTTGTGATGTTGTTTCATACGCAAGAGACGGTTAACTCAACTTTGACTGAGATTGTACTCACAAAAAGGTTGCTACCTTTTAATTAACATGTCTTGCAGATGGTGCATAATGGATAGTTCTCTCATTGCATCAATCGTGGCCATACTGGGAGTTTTCTTAATCTTAACATCTAGCTACTGGCTAGACTACTCCAAACCTCAACAAAGATCTTTTCAGGACCATCCTATCTCTTAAAATTTAGAATTTTGTGTCTGGGTGTGTCACCAATTTCACTTTTTGCTTTAAGGTTGTATTAACATCCCTAAATCACATGGACTCACAATTTGCTCTGATGTCCACAAACAATTCATTATTATGACTCGCCTCTAAGAATTTGTAATCGATTTTATTCGCCTTACATTTTCTTTGAGTCAGCCTCGCTGTAGAGAGGGGACAGCGAATCTGCCAATATCATTTCAAAAGATAGATGGGCATTTTCGTTGCTGTTAACAGGTCTATCCCCTGTACTACTAGGGTACAATGCTGTATATAAGGCTATCTAAACAAATGAGCTACAATTAAAAGTGGCAAATTTGAAAATTTGATGCACAAAACATATGGGTATTGCCATATTTTGTGCTTTCTATTGTAGCTCACAAGCAAAATCCAAGGAAAAATATATTGAATGATAATGGCGACTATTCTGAAATTTAATATGGTCTAACAAATAAGAACAATCTGACACATAATTGTTAGAACAATTTGAACAATTCTCGGAAAACTGTTGCCCGTCTTCCCACACCAATGTAGAAATTTGGAATCCTCATCGAGTATTCCCAATTTTCCCAACACGGAGCGATGGGTGTTGGGGAAGGGTAGTTGAAGTGGAAGATTGGATCTTAAATATGGCCCAGGTGACACAATGTAGCAAATTGTGTTGAGGTTCCAAGTAATTTTTCCAAATTGTAGAACCCAGCTTGTAGCATAATGAAAAAACATACGTTGGTATACCTGATTTTTAGCTTTCTATGTAGCTCGGAAAGCCGAGATATTGGGAGAAATGTATTAAAAAAAAACAGCCATTTTGCAATCAGATGGCGCCAAACAGCTATCGAAAAAAAATGTGAACAGTCAAATTCCAATTTCTAGGTGTCAATACTACCCAAAAGACAAAAAAAACAAAGTATTTTAGGCCTGTATGTTCTGTACATGTAAGATAAAGGGTTGATAGTATATTAACCTGTCGGCCATATTGATCTCACGATGGCCACCAAACGAACAGTGTTGCTTAAAGTAGGGTTAATAGGAAACATCAGTATCTCAAAAACATGGGTATGCAGGCGTATTTAGCACAGGTTTTATTCAAAAAGGTCAAGATTACGGGTCAAGTTGAGTTCAAAACTGCGGCCATTTTTGAATCAAAGAATGGCCGCAAACGGAAATCAGGTTGACAACTAAATAATGTTTCTTATAGACACGTAGATCACAGAACAAACATGGGTATAGAGAACCAATTTTATTCTTTCTATGACCCCACAAACGACGATATGAGGGTTTGGGGGGGGGTGGTGAAAATATATTTGAAACTAGCGGCCATTTTGAAATCCAAGATGGCTGCCAAACGCTGATCGACAAAATGGGAACAACCACATTTGAGTTCCCAGGTGTCATTACTACCCAAAAAAGGAAGCCAAAAAATCAAAATGTAGCAAACAAGCCGAACAAATCCAAACATAACGTTTAAGGCACCATACTATATCTTTTAAAACACAATTACTCTCCTTTTGTTTTACACGGTCAAGCATTATTAGCACAAATACAAGGTAATGATCTATTGGGGGTTCTAATCTAAATGAAATTCAATACATATGACACAATTATATCGGATGAACAAAAAATTCCCCTTCCCCAATTTCACGTTATAAGTGACATTCAAAAGATCTTAATTACTTCGGCTTAAAGGCGGACTCAGGATTTCGAAATATAATTTTTTGTTAAAGTAATTAAACATAGTCATCTAGAACTAGATAGTAACTATATGCTTAATTCCAAAGTTAGAGATGAATCAGGTTTTTCGTTTCTGCAGTAAACATTATGCACAGCCAACAGTGCCATAGATACCGTGTTAACAATTTCCGGATCCGGGATATTTTTATAACAAATTGTTGATTTTATATATGAAAGAATTATTTGAGCTAATTTATTTCACACCGTGATTAGTATATGGAGAAGCCCATTAATTATGTATATGCAAACACATTGATTTGTTCTGAAAAATGAGGGCGCCCGCATCGGGAAATGTCTGGTCGGCTTTAATGGGAGCAGAAAATGGGTGATGGTTTTATTCCTGGCAAGTGCGAAGCCATCAAACATAATTTGCCATGCACATCCAAAAATCATTTTTGCTCCATGTGATCTCGCCAAAGTATCTTTGAGAAACAATTCAACGTGAAATCTCATATTAAAGTCACACCAAAAAGCAAAAATACATGCGCCTTCTTTCGTCGTAACATCCGAGATCGCACATAAAGAACATGGGCCTTTAATCCTTGATAAGACCGATTTTCGGCCTGCGAAATTCACCTAGGTAACAAAGATCGACCTTTACAGCGGTTTTGTTTTGTTTTGCTAGCATTCTTTGAAGTTCATAAAGTTGGACATAAAATATTTTTACCAATTGAATGATTCTTACAGGGAGTAGTTATGGTATGCTAGGGTGGTATCGCCACACTACTTGATTGATCTGTCTTTCCGTACATATAACCCTGAACTTAGGATCCACATTACCCTTTACGAACTGTGTCCTTGCTGAAGGAAAAAAAAAAAGGGGGTATTTTGAACAGCAAGATTTACGGATTTATTACAATTTTTTCGCATCAATTTTACAGATAAACAATTTTTTGGTTGATATCATGGATCGAAATGGTCAAACATTTTCAAAACACGTTAAATGTCATCAGTCACATATCGAGCATGGCGACCCCTGGCATTATAGTTCGTTCAAGACGTAGCGGTAATCCTTATAACTCTGTTAAGGTGTCAAGCTTACTGATGTAGTGGGGGCAGAACGATGTGTTTGACCAGGCCGTGCTCCCGCTCTACTAGATAGGATCATGGACCTAATAGAGAGGAGGACCAACTTAACACGAGTTCGAGTTTCAAAAACCCTATCACGTTGCCGCGCCTTTGTTATTAAATCCTCCCACGATCCAGTGACCGGCTTCAGGTAATGCTCATAATATGCCCCTCTCACCAGGAGGGATCGCTCTCGGAAAGTGCGCGGTCATACGGGAAGATTTTTTAAACCAATTTTTGGCAATTTCACCAAGCGCACGAACATGGGAGATCTATACTACGACCACATAGGTATGAAAAATATAAAAACTGTAGTGGCAACTGCAAAAAATACGTTAGAAACTGTGACATCATGGGGGGGGGGGGGGGCGAATTTGGCAAGAGTGGTACTTTCTCCCAATTTTTATAAAACCCTTTTTTTGTCGACGCAAAAAATAAACCATATTTGTTGCCTGTTTTAGCCCTGCTATCATTTTTTGGGGGGGCGGGGGCTTTTAGTATTGGGCGTCTTCAACCCTCGCCCGCTAATTACGGTGCGCTTGGGATGTTTTTCTAGGTTTGCGACCTTAGGTCTACCAGCTCAAAGTAAGAGATTCAGAGATTTCGAAATATATATTTTTTGGTGTCGTAAATAAAAAGAGTCAACTAAACTAAAATGATCAATTCCAAAGTTAAGAATGAAGAATCGGATTGTGATGACGTAACTATACGTCATAAGGAATAATTGAAAATACTCATAAGGAAGAAACAATTGATATTTTTTGCCAATTTAGTTGGGCAAATAAATAATATTGTAACACGTAACACATTTTCCATCATGTAGGACGTTATGACGTCACATTAATATGCTAGTAGTTTGGTACTCATTTTTGGTACAAAGGAAAGAGGAACACCATCTATCTATTAGCACTACAAACTAAAATCAAATGTCTGGGATATTCCTGTGACGTACTAGGGCTGTTGGTATTCCCCTCCGAAACGGTGGTGGTGGTGGTTGCCATCCCCTATCCACCACTTTGGATCACACCCTTTACCTTTTCTATAAGACCCCGGTAAGGTTTTTTGATGGAGGGGGGCATGAAACGTAAATAAATGTGAATTGTCAATTACATTACTCATTTGACATCGGAAAATGGGGGTTTTAGTAGGGCGAAAGAATAGAAGAGAGCGGTAACACCCCCTCCCCCCCCCCCCCCGGAAGACTAGGGTTAATTATCTAATAACTTATACATTTACTTTGTCTAAGTATGACTTATCCCACTCATAATTCCGAGGAAACAGGAAAAAAAAAGAACATTGGAATCGTTCGACATAGTACGGCTCAAACACCACAACGTAAACAATTCCCATAACCGGAAGTTAACATATTACAATTTGGTGGTTTTTCGAGGAGAATTCCACGTATGGGCGCGCTTCGGCACCAGGTCAGAAGTTAAACTTTGTTACGATGTCCCATTGAAAACTTCTAAGACCGTTTCCTCTCTCAGAAGTCGAAGTGATCGAACTTTTCATATTATTTTCACAAGATTTTTTTAACAATTACGCGGGTCACAAAATCACCCAAACTGCAAGATTATTTTCTACAGTCGTGGCTCCACAAAGAATGAACGATTTGATGGGTTTTTTCGGTATTTTCTGAACAGAATTCTCTATTTGGTGACAACATCTTGCCAAAAAAAGATGGGAAATTGAAATGTACTAATGATGCACTTTCCAAAACCCTACAGTCAGGGGTCACAACATCCGGTCGAAATTACAAAGTTTTGTGGACAGCCTTTTCCCTTAGTCACTGCAGCGACCACGGCAGACGGCTTCGGTGTATTCACATGAATACACATCGATTGCCTAGATTTGTCGAGATGAAAAATGGGTAATCGATTAGATAATTGGTTGGTTTTCGCGTTGTTGTCCTTCTCTCTATTCTGTCCATGAATAGGAAAAGAAAATGTGGGCAAGAAAAGTGGCATGGTTTATCCAAGCTAATCCCCGTTTCACAAAAAATGTTCATTCTAGCGTCGAGGGTCCCACGGAAACCCCTATTTTATAACAGTTTACTGTCACCATGAGCTAGCAGTTGCACGCGTAACACAAAAACTTCATTAAATCCATAGTTCCCTTAAATTGCAGACTAAACATACAGAAACAACAATCAAGATCGTGTAGGCTGTCGTAAAAAGGAGGAGTGCCCCTAGAAGGGAGTATCGGCCACAACTTCGGTATACAAAGCAATCATAACAAACCCAAACTGACTCAGTTAGTTCGTAACCAGGGTTGTATATTGGGAATTACCTTCAATACCTTGAAGGGGCCTTCAAGGAAGATACACAGATCAAGAGAATCTTTCCAACACACAAAAATAGTAAACGAGAAATCATTAATCAAAATATATGAAATGATTGTGACGATTTCCCGAGGCAAGCGAATAAATAATTAGTGGAATCGACGTTCTTCGGGCCGGATCCTAGCGCTTTATAAATTTCGCATGTTATTATTATGAGAAGTAAAATTGAGAAAAACATGTCAAAGAGTTCCTTGTGGAAGCCCCCTTTAACATTCTCCGGAAACTAATTATAATTATCTTTTGCCCTACCCTAAAACAAAACCTCTAACCCTACAATAGGGGTACATAATTTATGGAACTCTTCCAAATTGGAAATCGAATGGGATATTTTAGGCTAGTTCACACCCATGATACATCACCTTCCGGTCCTGATTAAGACTCTGGCAATAATATCGGAGCAATTCAGTAGAACCGCTTATTTAGATTACACTGGACTACACTTCACTTTCGGATTATCACACATCATTATTTTTCTGTTTTATTGTAGTAAATTTGCGAACTTGCGAGAGAAAATATCTTGCTTTACATAGTTGATCAATTTTTTTGATATGGAATACATACATCAATCTTTCAATTTAATTTGTGATTTTGTTACACTTCGTTATTTTATACATTATTACTTCTTTTACTTTCCAGTGGTACTCATTATGTTGTTGTGATTTTCTGTAGTTGGAGGATGCTCAATATTAAGCCTAGTGGCCACCATTTTAATCAAAAATTGGACCGCAAAGACGACGGCTGCAAATAAATGGTAACTCAATTCAATCACGTTCCTTTTCTGGCAAATAAATTACAATATTTACCACTTTAATGAGCACGGGTTTTCACTCCCGTTAGTGCACGTGGGGAAACCCCCTTAAAAAACACTTTCCGAGAATTTTTTGCAACCAACATTTTACACACATGTGAAAGGTTATAAAACAAACATCAAATCAAGCTAATAGATGACATTTATTATTTTGGCTGTATTAAAGCAATGCACTGTTTTTAAAACCGGCAAAAATTTAAAAAAAAGAAACGCAAAAATCAATGCACTTATATCATATACTTTAAATTTAAACAGCAAAACGTGTTTAAATGTACACCAATACATTGCCTCGTTCTAAGGATTTTAAAAAAAAAAGTATGCCAAAGTTCTAACCTTCGTAACGGGTACAGCCTGTTTAGGTTCAGGCCATCATGGGGTAAAAACTTACCCAGTGCTCCATTTTGTTGAAACTTGTTGTAAAATTGTTCGCTTGCCTTTTACAATGTTTGCCATTTGGTTGCGTAATTACTGGTAAAATGTAACAGGATCTCATGGTTTATAGGGGTCAAAAAACTGACATCACAATTGTAATACAGAGTGTTCACCCAAGAGTAAGATTCATTTTCTGTTCGTTTTTTACCCAGAGCATTGAATGAATTATCTGAGTCGATACGGATAAATCAAAAAATGATGAATTAATCTCGAGGGAAACGTGAAATTTACTTTGAAAAGAATGAAAAGTTTACTTCACCTTCACATTTACTGCATCACTAGATATTTAGAACTGAACTAGTTAGAGATCCTTTAAACACATAGCGAACAATTTAATTGAAAATTACTGCATATTTGCTTTTCATTTTTAACACATATTTCTTTTAACAAATATAAAAAATTTTAATTAACATTAATTATGAATTATGACCCGGTAATCCTACCGTAGCATTGGTATTTTTAACTACCTATACTGGGTCTTATTTTTTGCTATCCTTGTCATCGATACATTAAATCCAAATCAAGTATTTTTTATTTTTATATGTATAAATTTACTCCTAAAATGTGCTATGGTGTGTAGGGTATTATTCTGCAAGTTCTAAGATCTTTCTATAGTTCAATCAAAATTAACCTCCCTCTACTCCCCTGAGCTATTTTTAACAACAAACCGAAGGGGAACTGAAACTTCCCATTATGAACGTCACTATGACGTCTAAGTCCAGAAAACGTATGAAATACTGGAATAGGGTGGGAAATTCTATTATCGCCCTAAATCGCTCTGTTTATATGAAACTAGTTAATTTCCCATTAGTAGAGATCAAAATCGCATGAAATCCGATATTTCTAATTTTTGTTGGTAAAGAAAATGAATTGTCTTCTTTTTCAACTCTGCATGTCTATGGAAATTGAAAGTTTTTCTGATACGAAATTTATGATATGACGCCATTCTGTCGCCATGCTATGACCGTTGTTACTCATTTTGGTATCAATGGAATGAGGAGAACCAAACTATTTTACTGGTAATATAAGCGTGTCTGTGATACGTCGTCGTGCTAGGTTAGAGCGTGTTCGTACCTCTCGGGGTTGGTTGCCAGCCCCCCCCCCCCCTTGGAATCACCAAGTACCCTTCCCTCCTGTGTGTGGGGTTTTCTATGACGGAGTAGTTGCAAATAAGAACTGACAAGTACATGAATAATAAAACAACACCCCCACCGCCCCGCACACACAACACAACCAAAAGATACCACACGCTCGTCCACACATTTAATCAAACAACACACAACACTTGGTGGTAAGTGCCCGGTAGAAATCGAGAATAACTGATTATATTTTGTACAATTTTATACCTCTTGGAAATTGTAAAGACAAAGGTGATAGCGAAGTTTTCAACATTCAGGTCGATGCCGATGGTTACCCACATGTCTAAAATTTTTAGTCCGCAGGTAGGAAGACCCGTTATCATTAGCTGCAATAGAAGTCTGAGTTCTTTTTGCGTAATTTGGATCTTTTGGTTAGAAATTTATGACATTTTGTGAAGGCCTTCTGAATCGAGTTGGTCCGCTTTCAAGACCTTAACCAAAGTGCCACTTATGACAGAATAAAACCATTGTTTAAAACAACTGACGATAAGTGAGTTTAAGTCCAGCTAGACTATCAGGTGATAAAAGTCTGAATGGGATATGGGCTTCGATATCATAATCAATAAACAAGTCTGCAATTGAATTGAAACAAAGTTTGAACATGATATTGAACCATTGGGTTTAAAAGAATTAAAGTTGATCAGAATCCAGTTCAAACACTTACATGGAAATCAATATTTTTCACTAATCATGTCCTTGAAAGTCCTATTATTGTTTTATTTGTTTATTTTTGTTAGATTGTCTTCTTTGTTTAGACAAGGGCATACCACACACTGAAAGATCGCTAGCGACAGGTGAAAAACAAAGAATAGAAGAGGTGGTTAAACTTAACAACGTAATAGTACCTGCACAATAGTGTTAAAATGTCAGCATATATAACATGGAATCCCCCTTTGCAAACATCTGAACATGTTTCCAAGGAAGAAATGGATTAACACAAGTAAATAAAAAAAGAGGCGGATATAAAAGGCAGTATTTCTTTACCTATAATACCCCTGCTAGACCTTGCAATGGAACAAACTGGGAATACAATCCTACAAGATATGGTCTGAAAACCTCTTTTTCCCGATAGAGCATCTGACATTCCATACGAGACTTGGTAGATTTATTTTGGATCGCGTATTTGTAGCCGAGCTAATGGGATTCTACTGACTGGTGTTAAGACTTGAAGTGCGTTAAAATCTCTCAAGGTAGGGCACCAATGTTCCTCCTCTTTTTCCATATAGAGCCATGTCAACTGGTTTTCATAATTGTATCGCCAATGCAGTTTGACATCTTTATTGCGTTGTCCTCTAAAGACGATACCACTTCACTTCAACATCTGCTTACGTCTTTCACCTCACAAATCTCAATCACATAACACATTGCGCAGAGCTACAACATCCTGTAGAAGTTTGCTCTTTAACATGCGCCAGTTTCGGAACAGTATGCAACAACACAGAGCCGTAGTCAAATTGTCAACAGATTGTATTAAGTGAGCATACTGAATGATCAGTATCACAAAACAGCGGATTTCATAAATCGAAAAAATAAGCAGAAAATTGTCATTTTCATAACGATAACAAACGTCAAGAAAACCAATTACCTTACAAAAGAGAATACCGGCTTTCACATGAGTTTTATTACCTTCCTAATTGAGGTGGGCAATCCAGAGATATGCGATTGACTACAGCTGGGCCACTTATATTTGATGCTTTTTAAGGCGGTCCGAACATGAATTATACAAGAGGCAACTGAGTGTCAAAAGGATTCGAATTAAATGAGGAGTTCAATCTTAACAATGCATAAAAAACATGTCTGAAAGGGAGTTGAATTATTATAAGAAGATCTAGAAGAAGCGGCTGTTGAAATCTGAAATTAAACATCATAACATTCTGACATGAGGAAAGACAATCATCACTGTTCCGCCTGCACATTTAACTCGTTTTGAAAAGGGTCATCTCATGTATCCGCACGACAAGGGTAAGTATTGTGCATTTCAGTGTGAAGTTGAAGATTGATCATCAAACGCAACATGTTTAAATGAGCTGCTACTTTGCCC
Source organism: Ophioderma brevispina (assembly GCA_023653785.1). Lineage (NCBI taxonomy): Eukaryota > Metazoa > Echinodermata > Ophiuroidea > Amphilepidida > Ophiodermatidae > Ophioderma > Ophioderma brevispina. The sequence goes on from JAMKCH010025434.1 coordinate 20,597, forward strand.
CAAAGTTGGCGCGAAAGTGAATTCAATCACGCGGTTATCAGTTGATATCTCAGATTACAAAAGCAAATTAAAATTTATTAAAAACAACGATTTAGGAAGGCTGATCCTTACCTTAATATAAAAAAGGGGAGGATGAAAGGGAAAAATAAACAACTAATACGAGTAGAAAATGTACCTAGTACAGACATTGTATGTGTCAGTAAGACAACCACACATCGGGCTACCAATCATCAGTGTGACATACTACGGGAGGTTTTGCCTGATATTAAAGAAAAGCGGATTGTACGTGAACTCTCGTTATAAGTTATAATATTGATTCCAACCAAAGAGGTTTCAAAAATGGTGTTCTCACTAAAATGCTCGGATGCGATACAATATTTTAAAAGAATATTGCATTGCATCCGAGGATTTTACCAAAAACTGCTACAATCAAGGTATTCTTTGAACCACTCGAAAGCCTGATATAAATGATAATGTATGATTACACCGTGTCGTAAAAATACCGAGGGTGTATATGAAAACTCAAAGAAATGTTATCTAAACATTTTACAACAGCAAATATCGATTGCCTCTGCTCCTGTGCAAAAAGGATTTCCTGCGGAGCTTGACTTAATGAAGACACTCACACCCCACCGAAATGTGGATAGGTTTGTTAGGATGTGCCTTGAAAAGGTTGTCATTATTATTATATATGCAGGGTGAGTATAACATTTATGTGACAAATGCGAGCATACTGTGCACCATTAAAATTTGTTTGGCACTGCCGCGTGGCATGCTGCATTTTTTCTGTCGATTTTTTTTCTAATACCTGACTTTTCAATGCGCTTCTTTTCATTCCAAATAAATAAATAAAAAAAACATCAGCCAAGCCGTTAATGAGTTATTAGTGGGGGAGGGGGGTCCCATACAACTCCCTGGGGCACGAACGGAAGTCGGCTGTGAATTATTTTTGAAAAAATCAAAGAACCATTTTTGTTGATCATAGTGCACACATACATATAAGGAAACAATTATGGTAAAAAGTAACCTTTTTAGTGAGAACACACATACACAACGCCACAACACACACACCGCACGCCTCGCAACACACACACTCGCTCGCGCGCGCTCGGCACAACTGAAGCAAAGTGAGTCCTGCAAGCTTATACTGGCGGCCCACAAAAAATATGAACAATATTCTGGTTTCTAAATCCCCTTTCGTGGAATGACCATGAAAAGGTCTATTTGATCAGCCTAAACGATCTCTGGGATGGATGGTGGTATATGACGCGTTTTCCCTGTCATATCGTATTGTTATTACTAATAATTTTGTGTTTGACACATCTTTCAGAACCGTGTACATCATTATGAGGATATTGGCCAATGGCCACATTGAAGAGATTTCTTGTGAGCAATCGTAAACCGTATGACTACGCCTATACTTCAAAGCGTGACTGGCAATCTAGCTTTGATCAGGTGATGCTACTTGAAATGGCGTAAACAGTATCTGATGGAATGTCCTTTATATCTTCCCACAAGGTAGAAACACACGTGTATGCTGAAACTAAACTTGGCCGCATTTTTGTGGCATATAAAAAAAAATTATTACAATATCAACAGCGCCTATGAATCAAAATGCCTTCAATTTGGGTTTCCCTTTTTTCAAGCTTGTTCACCGTGATTTAGCCGCTCGAAATGTAATTAGTTGGAAATGATATTATTTGCAAAGTGTGGCTTTGGACTTCTCGTATTTATGTTGTAGTGTAGCGACAGCCGTAAGGAAGTGTATAGTAGATGTGTGACCGTGACGGAAAACGAAAAAAAATGGTTCCATTGCCCAAAGTTGGCGGGGCGGTGTATCAATAGGATTCTTTCCGTGACTGAAAGGGATTATTTTTTTAAGTAATATAGTGAAAAATATTTAACGAATTTTCACAAGTTTGTTAAAGTGTGGAATTGGCAGAAATTTCATTCACGTCATTAATCCCCGTTTATCAAGGGGGGGGGCACCCTCTCGTCTTTCGTTTTTTTTTTGCGCCTTGCTACTCCCTCTCCCCCAATTTGACTCAAATGACATGGTCACGCTTACGACTCCCTTTCCATGTAAAACAAACGTCCATCGAGTATATGTAAGATACAGGTGATCCCATTGATATATAGGGTAGATAGGTCAAATTGAGAGGTAGTGTTCAGAAAATGACAACTATCCAGTTGCCAACCCTACATTAGGAGTTCCATATTTTCCTCTAATTTGACATCACAAGGACGTGCATAAAGAAAACTTTGTATATTTGATTACACCAATAAAAGAAGTCAGTTCTAAGTTATCCGGTTTGCCGAATTATAGGATTCAGTGGTACCATAAGGAATATGATGGAGTGCCTCACCTTCAATCATTATTGAGGGTGTGTTTGTTCAATGGCCAGGAAGACGCTGGTTGAAATACTTTGAATACTTGAGATTGGGTTTATACCAATACCATGTCCACCTTTATTCTTCATTTTGAATTTAAATCAGACTGCACTTCCATTCGATGGAGGGCAATCGAATCTCTTGTGTCTGGGCGTTCACACAGCCGCCGTGACGTGTGGTCATTCGGCGTACTTCTGTGGAAATTAATCAGTCTAGGTAAATATTTTTGTTTTGGTTTGGGATTTACATTAACCCCAATTTTTTTTTGCTTAATACTTACGGGTAATAAGGGGAGGGCATGTGTGGACCCAACAGTTTGATTTTGCGCGCCATGTGTTAAGGTATTCTAATTAATGTTTGAAGTAATTGTTTTTTTTTATAAAATTACAAATCAGTTCTACCTTCTTGCCGTTTGAGACAGCACTAAATTATAGTAGTTGGGGAGCAGCTCACACTGCTGACTGCTTTGGTTTGGAGAAGTCTATATCCACCAATGGACAAAGGGAGGACCTGTTTGAAATGTGACATTGTCAGGCTGGAGATGTCGCAGCCCCCATCGGTACATATTACTGTTAAAGTTGAAACGACCGACACAGTGGCGAATCCGGTTCAAGGTGACTCCTTTCCTTACGTTCCACAACTGTTTGACCCCCTGGAAATAATAATCGTCTCTTTATTTTTATAGCAATTTTAAGCAGTGGTGACACAATTGTGACAACCGATATAAGTCTAGGGGGTCAATTCAAGAGCTATTATCTCTGTCAAAAAACAGAAAATCCATTGCGAGAATCTTGAAGCTTGCCAGTGATATGCCACAAAGGTCAAGGATTTTGTATTGTTCTAGGTTTTATGTCCGATTTTCCATAGGAAGACGTTTAAACTGATTTTGAAGAAAAAGATCATATGTTGCCGCAAATAAATCTCGTAACATTACACAGATAATCAGGTTTAAAATAAACCAAATTAAAAATAACAAAACAACATACAAATATAATATTTTTTGTTTTAATTTGTGTTTCATCAGATACAGGATACTTTGAACAGCTGTGGTGTCAGGTTTCTACCAGGTGGGAGTTGTCATCGAGTGAAAGTGAATTGGTCTGGTCTTGGAGTTTCTATCCACGGGCAGTGTTCCATGTCTGTAGCATGTTGAAATGGAGAGAGAGGGAGTTAGGGCAGCCCAGCGTGCCGACAGCAAACGGTCGACGAGAGGCGGCAGCTGTTCCTGCGAGGCTGGTGTGATTCTTTGACATATGAACCAGTGCTTTTGTCTCAAACAGAGCCTTGTTCCAACCAGTTTATATATGTGAATGTTTCTCTCCTAAGCACTCCATGTCTCGTTGATGCGTGCCAGCTTTTCGTGTGAGAGCTATTGCAGCATGCTGGTGCTGCGTAATTCAGCAGCGCTGAATCAGGCCAGGGCGGTGTTGCTGTAGAGTGGAATGGAGCTAGCACCCCCCATGATGAAGATCCAGCAAGGCGGCACATGAGGTTCTTACTCTGAGATACCTTTGCACATACTGACTCGGAGTGCTGCCCGATATTTAAGCTTCCGATCAAGCTTCACTCCAGAATAGATGTGTACGATCTACTAACGGTCAGAGGCGCTCTCCTTTATGTAGATAGATTTGGATCTGGCGATGAGCCTCTTTGGTGTTAATATGAAAGGCAGTAGCGGTTGTCTTAGCCATGTCGGCTTAGCCCATAAATTTTCTATATGTTGTGCAGGTAAGTCGCTGATTACAAGTTTGAACAGGGCTACGCAGTCGACTGCTCTGCCATCACTGGTCTCAAAGACAAAGCTACGGTTTGAAAGCAAGTCATTTTAAGATGAAGTGTACAAGGTGGCGACCCGTAATGGTCTGAGAAGCTTGAGTGTCAAGCGCTTAGTGCCACACGGTGTCATATTCTGCAAGGTCCACCAAGATGAGGACGCCTTCCTTACGACCTTTCAAAGCTCTCTGCAATACATGTGTAGTTTTAATCCATCTTATGGCCAGTGCACCGCCCACGCCGAAATCCTGCTTGTTTCGTCAGGTAGATGGATTCGACGACTGGCTCCAGCGGGCCAGGATCAATCCTCTCAGGAGTTTGAAGGAAACACACAGTAGTGATATTGGGCGGTAAATCTTAGGGTTGTCGACAGCCTTGTTTGGTTTGTAGGGATTTGCGTATGATAGTAGCCCTCCCCAGATCTTGGGTAATGACTGTTTGTTAAAGCACATGTGTAAACTCCTGGAGCCATTCAAGACAGCTGTGGGCCACATGGCATCAGGAACTTGGCTGGTATCTTATCAGGTATCCGGGCAGGCCCCTGGCTTTCCCACTCTTTTGGCTGATAGCAGAGGTAAAGCTCATCTAGTGAGAAGGGTGTTGAAGTGACCCGTCCACGCCAGGGGCTCGACTAAGTTTGGGTGATCTCTTTTTAACAGAGGTGTCTGATCCTTATCATATCTTGATAGCGACCCATTTGCGAGGAAATTGATTGGCAGACCAGGACATTTCGATTATTTGGAAACTCTGCCGGTAAGGCGGTTTATAGTCTCCAGGCCTTCCTGCTAGAATTAGTAAATCAATTCCCTGAACCGTCTCCTCCCAGCGCTCACGAATTTCCCGTCCAAGCAGTTTTGTTAGATTGAAGAAGCAACACAAATTGCATTTTTAATTTCAAAATTCAAAAATTCATTGTACGTGCTTTCACAACTCCACTTCCCAAGGATTGGATATAACTGCTACGACAGCCCATAGGTACTTGGTACTTCTTTGCTACTTAATAAGAATTTACATAGTGCTGTGTAAGAATTGTTAAGGTTGGAGGAGGTTGGTTTCGGGAGGTTTGGGCACTTCTGAATCAACCAGATTCTAAATGGTCCCAGTCTCCTTACGGAAAGTTCTGCCCTTTTTACTGGCTTGTTGTACCGGTACTTAGCAGGGCTGTCCCTGAGAGATAAGTTATGGTCTATATGTTGAGACTTCTCGGAACGCGATCAAGAACATTACCGTGAACAGAAATGGGCAACCATATTTCAAATGGCAAGTTAGGTTTTTTGAGGTTGTATTCCACCTTCCAGAGTAAAACTGACTGTCTGTTGCTTGGGCCGTACAACAAGTCTGTACGCACAGATTGGAAGCCCAGTTCCTCTAGGGTGGACATCATGGTGGTACTCCTGCCGGCCGCCCCGCAGGAGGCTCTGACTGTGAAGTCCACCAAGCGTAGATGGCAAGGTGCCCCATAATTAATAGAATGTGGCTTGAAGGCCTGGAGTTAGGTTGCTTGTCGACTTGATGACGTAGCCATCGTGCCCATCTGCTATTCCAGGCTTGAATCTGCAGTGAGTTGCAATAATTTCCATTGAAGGCTTTGTTTCTGATAAAGTTGGCAATCCCTGGGATTTTCAGGATTGAACTGTCAGTTGCGTGTGTCTTTTGGAGAGAATCGGATGAATTTGTGCGTTTGTGTAAGCATGACTATTTATTACATTTTATAGTATTGATTACCTCATTCACATCTTCTGGTAGAGACCATCTTACTTCTGACCTTTATTCGTGTGTAACATCTTATAAATAATAACATTAGAAAATATTCTACTGGACCAGAATAATTGGAAATTATGTGGCCAGTGGACTGCTCTTGACCAATATATAATATATGAATAATAAACCACCTTTGGCAAACCAACAGCAAGGATTTAAATGTTTAAGTACGAATCTAAAAAGCATGCATCACGTCTGCCAAAAATCGTCTGCTGTTAACCATACCACCCACTTCAGTGATATCAACTTGGTAATAGTCATCACCCCCCCCCCCCCCCCGTGTTGCAGATTGGCCGGTCCCCCTACATTTCACCACATCACCACTGTAACAAAAACTAGGAATAAAGCATTATTTTGGACTATTCATTCACAGGTGCGAGACCCTACTCCGGTATTACAGGCAGACTTATTGCCAAAATCCGGTGAAGGTTATCGAATGCCAAGCCACGTCCATTGTAACGTCTGAGGGTAAGTAACACACAACTGGCCACCATTATTGCAACATGTCAGGAAAAAATTATATTCAAAAAATGATAATTGTACCAGGTGTTCTTTACTACACTTACGTAATTATTGTCAAAGTTAGGATTTTCACACAGATGCTGTTTTTTTCCTTCCCCTCCTCCCAACAAAATGTGCAAAAACTTTGATTTGATTGTCATGTTCCCTAAATATGTGGTTAATGAGGGCACGCTACTGATAACTGGGCCGATTGTACTCCAGAAGAAACGCACAGACTCGTAAAAAAAAATGGCTGCAAATTGTTGCTAATTAATTTGTACGGGTCTTCAGGGTCTACTCTCACTATTTAGAGTTAAAATCCGAGTGGTTTATGGACCGGAGGAAATGTGATACCGTCAAGATGGGAGTCAGACGTTCATCACCCATGTACTCCAGGAATTAATGACAGATACTTGAAACAACTTTTTAATCGCAAACCGGCGCGTTGACATTGTGCTTTTTTAAGGCAATGGTGACTCATACTTAGACCTGAGTTACGTAAACCACTTGATTCAAATTCGATTACATTTCTGATGTCTAGATTTCCAGAAGTGATATAAGACCCTGTCTTTCCATTGACTTTATCTCATTTCCGCCCACACAGGAACAAACTAAATCAATTTCCCCCCCGTAAAATGTTCACTAACCCTAACGAACCCGTACCTCCCTTAAGCGACTCTTTTGAATCCATTCCTTTTTTCTTCGTGCCTGTAATTCCTTCTGGTGCAATCGGCAAGTTTTAGTTCGCAGTTCCTCTGATTCGCCACATTCATAGAGATACATGATAATCGAATGGAAACGGTTTCAACACCCTTTCGGATTTTGGGGGAATATCATCGGTATGGAAACACCAACTTTGAAATACGTGATGTGTGTTCAAGAATCCATGATATAATTTGAAATCAATATGGGACATTATACAATTTCAATTTCTGCATGTTGGCAATACTTATGGCCATTGTGTGTAAATATGTTAACTGCTATTTTTTTTACCAATTCGCATTTATCATGCTTTCAAACAATTCACGGCTGTTTGAAACTTCTGCATTTATAGGATAAAACGATATAAAAAATATTAAGTGCGACCCACTATTTTGATTATTTATTTCTACTAACTACATACCTCTTGTAACAGATTTGTTCGCATAACAAGGTGTTCATCAGTGCTTTTGAGCGTCTTTCACATTCATAATCTGTAATAGCTCACCAACATTTTTTTAAAGTGTGTGATTCAATAAATTTTACAGTATATACTGCATTTGTACTGATTTTTCTGAGAAATCTGCCAGGTTTTCCTCCTAAATTTACAGTATTGTGTTTAAAGTGAATGTGGTAAAACACGCCATGGCATTATTTTTGATTAATTGTAATTACTATTACACATCTAAATGAAATCATTGTATATTAATTACGTAAAACTTCAAAATTGGTTTAAAATGCAGCAAATTACTGAAATTGGACAAAGGAAACTCAGCTGATAAATCCAATATGGCGGCCGTGAAGTGTGATTTTATATAGGTAATTACAAACATGGCCAGAAAAAAATAAATATATGGTCAGCCATGCAATTCATTTATTCAGCAATAACCATAACACAACGTCGCCAAAATTAATTAATTAAATAGTAAATTACTATGAAGGATGTAATTGAACCTGGGTGACACTACCCCGAAGTTTTATGTTTCCAAATTGACCCTCCCTGGACATTAAATTACATCCAATTGAGATTAAGACAATTATTACAACAAGCTGAAACCTTTAACAGTGTTTTATTAAACCGAAAAACTTAATCAACTTGCAACTATAACTCAGCTAGATTTGGCGAGTATCCTAAAGCGAAGTGCCTGTGGAGTAACATACAGTCAGATAACCCTTAATTTCATTGAAGATCCCCTGTTGACTCCTTTATTAAAAAGTCAGTATCATTAAATATGAATGCATAACACGGAATGACATAACCATACCTTTCCCCATATAAAAATAAGGGTTTGGAGGTGGGAAAAGAAAATATCGATGATCCTACTTGAAATCCGGCATCTGACAGTGAAGTGGAAAAAGCCGGGTCAGGAGATACAATTACGACGATTAGCGCGGCCTATGACAAACAATACCACAGCAACTATTGGCTGGCCGACATTAAAAACGACACTGTGATTGGCGCGCGCCTCAAAACACTCGAGCAATAACAACTATGGCAACGACCCGACCCGGATGCGACCATTTACTCTGTATGGGTAATTGTGTCGTCTCCTGACAAGCTTCTAAAACATTCTTATAGGAAACCATTATTCCGTTGAAAATCCAATATGCGGCTATAACAATGTTCCTCCTAACCCTGTGATGATGATGAATGATGATTATGATGAATGATGATGATAATGATGACGATATGATGAATGATGATGATATGGTGATATAATGATGAGATCTTGTGCTACATTTACTAACTCAAACATGCAGGAATAAGCCCATAATCCATCACTTCTGGACTCCTGAAATTGTTGTGACAGTAAAGATTCACGTATTTCTAACTTAAGGGGGTTAAACCCGGAAATAGTGACCTTCGATTGGCCTGCTTTCATTAAAACAACATTAAAACAAATGATCTCAGTGTTCGGCAACATGTCATTTCATTTTTACACCATTCTTAAATATCGCCACTCTTGAAAAGTTTTACACATAAAAGAATAGGAATCGCACCAGTTTAGCAACTTTTGCAAACACTGCTATAGAAATTTGAATGTGATGAGCGAAAATGTGCCCAAAATAGGATAATTTTCAAAATTTAAATTATTTATAGAAAATTTATATTCTACCATCTACAGAATTGAAAATGTCGTTATCTATTTGAGTACAACGTTTTTTGCCTAATCAGAATGTGGTAACCACCCATCCACTTAACAGCAAAGTTTTAATTCTCTGAATGTTGTGGTTAATGTTTGATGACACAGGTGGACACTGGATGTACCAATTTGCCACTTCATTGTGTTTACTACTATTTGAAGTCAGCCATTTAGGCCAAGTTAACCAACTCCTTTCCGTCGCATACAGTTTTGACATATGTATCTTGTGGGCCGAAGATCCCCTGTGAGACCAACCTTTTTTGGAAGATATCAAGCTCATTGGGAAAATTCTTTAAAAAGGGAAGGTAACTATTAGAGAGAACTTTATTAAGATTCGTCAAATAAACAGGGAAAAAGCTGGAAGCCTTGCTATATGAACCGAATAATAACGTACTTTTGAGTTATGTGATGATTGAATATTCGTTTTATATAGTTTTGTGGAGATTAAATATATGAGAGGTAGGAACAGATTACCGTTTTCACATTTGTGTGTTCAAAGGAATATATAACTTGGGAATAATGAATCCATCATACGCAGACACAATTCGTTCCAGATCCAAGTGAGAAAGTGTGCCGTGTCTTAGATATTAAAAACTCATCGACAATCACGAAAGATTATTGTGAGCGAAGTTATACATACATACATACGTTTAATGGCGTAGCCGCTATTAGAAAACTATCATACAGTTTGTAAGGCATTAAAAAATCCAAAAAAAACAAAATTTTCAGAAAAGATTTTTCTTGACAGGTTAAATTTATTTTTGCATGAATATTTGCTTTGGTTGTTTAATGGATAGAACCGGCATATCAGAGATTTTTATTCGGTATCTTCGGGACTTCGGTTCAGACAATGTCAATTTTGTTGCTGAGAGACTAAAAATAGTTTGGCCAGTTTTAGCTATACAATGCGGGTGATGATGCCCAAAACTGACACCACCGTATACCATAACTCATTATTAGCAAAGACAAGTCACACATGCAAATTCAGTAGTTGGTATCGAGTTCTTCTTGACAAAAACAAAAATTGAATCAACGGTCACTGTGTGACATTAATTAAAGATAAATAGATTCAAAAAATTAAATTACCATTGTTCAATCATAAAAAAAGCCAGTTATTGAAAACACTCCATATCAATGTTCTAGTTCTACGAACATTATGAAACTGACCAGAGATTTTTGTTATTAACCTCTAAGGCGAAGAAAAAAGAAAAACCCTGTTTACGGGCTGAGCGGACCTTTCGAGTAGGGTCGGTCGGTTTCGGGCGCATATTTTTATTCTTTTTATTTTTTTTACTGTTTTTATGCTTGTTTAAGGCACTATCAGTGAATTATAATTACGAAAATTGAAAAAATCAAGAGAAAAATTAATTTTTTAGGAAAAAAAATTTTACCAAACAAAAATACAAAAGATAAAAAAAGTAAAAAATTATAAATTTGGGCTAAAAACGGGCGGATTTTACATGATTTTGGGCACAAGACTAAAAAAAAAAAAAGGGGAAACCGGAAAAAAATCAGGGTCGGTCGGGCCCGTTGGAAAAACAGGGGTTTTTATTTCGTCGCTAAGGAATTATTTTGCACAAAATACCCGGGGGGCACTGTATTCAATGTGGATATGATGCGTGAACAAGAAAGCGCATAAAAAGGGTCTTTGTTCCAAACAGGCGGTGTACGCGCTTACATTGATTAGGGTGTCAAAAAACAGCAAAAATATGGAAAAAAATTATTTATTTTTAACACTGAAAATGTGATGTACGCGAGATCAAATTAAGAAAAAAATATTGCAAATTTGTAAGTAAAGCAAACATGAGCAAGGCCAGATAATAAGGTTATAATATCAACAAATGCATTGCTTACAAGGAAATGTTTATGGTAGCAAAACAGACAAAAATTGCGGTGTTTAGTGTGTAGGATTTTTAGTCGGTGGCAATACTTGTTTAGGGGTGCATTTCGGAAGATCAGTTCACGCATCATATCCACCTTTGAATACAACTGCCCCCCCCCCCCCCCCCCCCCCCCCACCCCCCCCCCACCCCCCGGGCAAAACAGTACACTTAGCGTCATAAAGTGCGGGAAAAACTAACGCTGAAGTTTTCTGCAATAAATTGAAACTAATACTTTAAAAATATATTGCATGTTTTTTCAAGTGTGAATACAAAACCTATTGATTAACTTGGCTCCCAAGTTCGTTGACTTTATATTGATTTCTTTATTGGGAAATTGAACATTTCTCTTCTTTTTGGAACAGTATTTTCTTTGTCATGTCGGTATATTTACTTTATAACCCTTCAATATCTCCCACCTTCTATTGGTGGGCAATAATTTGGTGGCAATGTTTTTACTCAAATCACACTGAAGACCATGTTACTCAATGCATCTTTGTTTGGCTCAAATCGGCCAAACAGAATATCTAGGTCTCTCTGCAAAGTATTAGGCAAATTCTTTTTTACTCACACTGTATAGCCTATAATCCTATATCATTAGAATGAATTGCAAATCTAAAAGATGATAAAGGTGTTAAAAGTAATGTTTGCAAATTACGATTATATTGGGAAACTTATGCATGAATACATTCAAAACTTACTATTATAAATCAAAGAATCTGGAATTCAACCAACATTACTAGGGACAAAGCATACTTTAAGACCGTATTGGTTTAAAATGAATGAAGGATATTGCTCGCTCATCTGAACCCCTCGTACCAACCAAGGGGTTTCTACTACGTTAGGGGCGGGGGGGGGGGGGGGTGGCGGTTCGCATCTCCTGATTTGTTTTCGCAATTTTATTAAAGGGGCGACAAACATCATCTTGGTGTGGGTATTTTCAGTGTGTAGCTACCATTATGCTCTTTTCTTCAAATCAAGTTACAAACGTCATACTTAGAGCTTATTTAAGCAAAGTTGTACGCAAATCGCCCAAATCAAGGGTTTTTTTCGACCGTTTTTGCCATTCAGTCAAGCAAAGCAAAATTGGTATTTATTGGCAATGATGGTGCCAAAGAAGCATACACACGTTAGTTAACTCTAAATAAAATAAAAAAAAATATTGTCAGTATTTCTTACCGTAGGATCATAAGTAACTTAAAGTACAACAGGAAAGTATAGGAAGTGGCGACCCCCCTTTCCGACTTGACGGGACCATCTGACCTCCTGAAGGGGTACTTCCATTTTGTTTCGCTAAAATGACCGCAAAGGAGGGACTTACAATACAATAAAAGCCTTAGATCATAATTATGAGTTGCATTTTGTGCGACAGGGATCATCTGTGTGTGTGTGGGGGGGGTGGGGGGGGTGGGGACCACCCCCCTTGGGCGGACGAGGGTTTAATTGGACACCCACTAATTTCTCAAATGTGTTGAGTTATTGTTTTTAAGTGAATTTCCAATAAATATTATTGATAAATACGATACGGGGTTCATTGTAGCTGGGTGGAGAAAAACAATATGTACATAAGATCTTTGGAATCAAAACCTCAGCAAAATTAATATTATAATAAAATAAGGAAAATAATTTTAGAATACATTTTATGGAGCCAAAATCACCTCGGGTCTATTAGGCATTACGATTTATTGTTGCAGACGGTTCTGAATCAAGGCTTTGATTTTTGCACAAAATGATGGGTGGGTGACAATAAATAATAATAATAATAATAATGCAAAACCATTCTATATAGCGGCACTAAACACGAAGTCTCGATGCGCTGAGTGCCAAAATATTATTACGCTGCAGTCAGGAACTCGCACAATCATTTCAACTTTATCTAGTGGCAGATGGCTAAGCGCACAACCCTATCGGCACTTAGATGGTAATATCAACCCATAACAGTCCCCAATGGTACGCCTTGAGGTCGACGAGGCAATTGAGATAAGTATCTTGCCAAAGGATACAAACCACGTTGGCCACGGCGGGGCGCGAACTCACGGCCTAATGGTTCACCGAGTCATCGCGCTTTTCCACGGACAACAGTGCCTCGTAAAGTGCTATAATACTCGCTTCGACCAAGGGTTATTGCTTAAACTTATTTGAAAAAATATAATCTGGACTAGTGTTGAATGATTGACATTAAAAATCAATCAGTTATGTAGATACCAAACATTATATAAATTACCAGAAACATCAACATTATAACGGTACCCCAACCGAAGCAAGAAAAACGAGCCCGCGACGATCCATCTTTAAGGAGATCCATTCAGATTGCACGTTAGTTATCGTGACAGTCGAGGCCCCGATACGATACGAGGCACATTTAAACTTGTATTGTGAGAATGTACATTCATGATGCCTTTGGCAACGTATCATGTTACATTTTTTGAATTTCAACTAGGTTAATCAATGATTTTTTTTTCATATTAATGTGCTCAAGTGATATGACGAATCCAAACAGCAATTCACCTGTGCAGAGCAAGACACAAGAAACAAGATGTTCCCATTGTTTAGGAGTGCAAGAGGTTAGACACTGGGGCATCATAGCTTGTATCGGACTGGAATATAGTGGTAGTGTTGAAAACCCTTTCCATTACACATCAGGATTAATATGGTGAGATTTTGTGTGAACATGAGACATAGTGCGCCTCAAGATTTTCAAAGTCGATATTTTGCATGGTTGTAAAGCTATAGGATAGGGACATTAAAAGAGGTAAAACCATTCAGGGAATTTGTAGGCGACTTAAGTTGCCGTAACTTTAATCAAACAACTATGACTATGACATGAAGAATCGCCATTATATTAGTAAAAAACCACAAGGTCGCAAATCTAACGTGTGTTTTCTTGTGTTCACGCCACTGCCGATTCGTCTATGCTGAAGTAATGTAGCCGGCGACATTAATTAAAAAATTGTTCAGTTTGCCCATAATTGCGCTGAATTGGGCTTAATTAACCCTTTCCCCGGGACCCGTGCTAGGCCATTTCACAGGTTCACACCCAGGACTTAGCGATACAGGTGGCAATTATGACCTCCCGTCGGCAATTATGTGTGGGCACATGAGCTGATATCAGGTGCGAGTTGCATTGATAAACGGCCTCGTGGCGAGACACTCTGGGCTCGTTTCGGGCAACAATCTCGGACCCAGAAGTCAAAGGTCAAGAAGCTAATAGGCCCTATGTGAAAACCTATTATGGCGTCTAGCTCCAATGACCCTCTAGTGCTCTGACCCATTTCGACCCCAGAGGTCAAAGGTTACGGGCTACATAAGCAATTTGTGGAAAAACAGAATAAGGCACCTACCTCCGCACCTACTCCATAACGGCAATGGCCCTAAAGCCCCCCACTTGGCACAATGAGGCCATCACCCCCTCAGTGCCTTTTGCCAATCTCGACCCCAGCGGTCAAAGGTCAAGAGCTACATAGGACAATATGTGAAAACCTATTATGGCATCTAGTTCCGTAACTACAATGTCCTAAAGCCCCGAATTGGCACAATGATAGCCCTGACCCCCTTTTATATGACCAATCTCGACCCCAGACGTCAAAGGTCACGAGCTACCAATAGGCCAATATGGTGAAAACATAATATGGCAACCACCTCCTTAACTGCAATGGCCCTAGAGCCCCCACTTGGCAAAATGATAGCCCATGACCCCTTTTAGTGCCTGTGTCCGATCTCGACCCCAGAGGTCAAATGTCATGCGCTACACATGCAAGCGGTAAGCCGTATTTCGTGCAAATATAAAGCACTTTAATTATAGTTGAACTCTTACCGTTATATCGCCAAACTACTTGATTAATTAGTCGCTTCCGAACATATCACCAGGAACTTAGTCCACACACAACATTAGAACCCTTTACAAACGGTGTCCCTCACAGCCTTAAAGGAAAAGGGAATGTGAACAGTAGATTTAAGGATTTTGTTACAGTTTTTTCACATCGGTCAAGTTTTCGATAACACATTTTTGGGTATGCATTCATCGAATTGTTCAAAAGTCAGATCGAGCATGGCCACCCCTGGCATGAATCAGTGCATCAGGACGTCGCTGTATCCTCTGTTTACAAGGTTATGTTGTTAATAGGCAGAGCCGTCCCACTCATCGGTCAGACTCTGAGCTAACGCCTGTAGAGTTTCTTTACCTGAACCGGGGATGGTTTGAACCATACTTTATCTGACATCACATCAGATGACACTTGTCCCTTTAGGATCCAAATAAGAATCACTCTCTTTCCTTTACAAGACCTTTTTCAATACTTAAAAATTCAACACAAAATGAAGAAATATGACCGGCAATAGGGCGTTTCATTAAATGTGTAAGAACGTGGTGTTGCTATTTTTAACAACTGTGAGGGCGCTGTTCACAATGAACGCTATATGTCTCTAAGACCTGAAAATTTGCCCATCATAACATGTTCTTGTAATTGCAACTTGTTAAAACTGTATTTAATGTTTGGCATTAGTGTAATTAATCAAATTAATTTAATGTACATTTTGATCTAACCCTTCCCAAATTAAATACAATTTTGACACTGTCAAATTATGTCAAATCAACAAAATAGCGCAAATTGGACCGCTATTTGACACAGTTTTTATATTGTTTGAAATATGTCAATTATGTCATATAAAACTCTTTTATACGATTTTTGGCACAATCAAAACTATGTCAAATAAAAAAAAATGACCAGAATTGTGACCCCCATTTGATAGAGTTTTATATTGTTTTGACTATACAAATCAAATTAAAACATTGATACAATTTTGACACAATCAAAAACTAGGTCCATCGAAAATATGCGGAATTGGATCGCCATTTTACCCAATTTTGACATACATTTCACGTATGTCAAAACTGTATCACATAATTTCATTTGACTTACGATTGACATTATGTCCAAACAATGACAAACTGTGGTCAAGTGGCGGTCACAATTGTGTCCATTTTGATTTGATATATTTTGATTGTGTCAAAATAGTAATTAAAGTTTTGGCAGGAATTAGGATAATAAATTATTCATATATAAATAAACGGACGAGTCGAGGTTTCAAATGGGCTATGATAACACGCATGGCCGGTGTGGCAGGAAATAAGTCCTCCGCTCACAGTTCCGGAACAATGGTGAACAATAGGCAGTTGACTCTTCACGCAACATTAGTTTCACGCTTTATTCCGTTGCGTCTATGGAGCCCGGATGATACCTGCCGGACTACGATACCTGCGATACTTTCACACCGGTCCACTTCAAAACGCCAAATTGCATTTAAAGTTCAACGAGGAGATGAGATTTCACATAACAGGTACCCCTAAAAAATGTGAAAATTTTGATTGTGCACTGGTTGAAGAGCTTGCTTTCAAAAATATCCCATTTGAAAGGATCAAGCTGAGAATCATTTATTGATACAAAAAAAAATGAAATTTTAATTTTCTATCGAGCAAAAATGTAGGAATTCAGATGTTCTATATTGAAACTATAAGCATATAAAATACCTTTTGTCTTCACTTTTTAGACATTCGTACGCAAAACAAATTAAGAAATATTTTGGTGTCTAATCTATATGAAATCCCTTACATAAGACACCCTAATGGATGCTCAATATCCCGTTTGCAGTCTGCTATCGATGTATCCATTGGTGTGAGTTGCTATATTGATGAAGATGGCCGTCATCGTCTGCAATTATACACACGCGCCTCCACGAGATTACCGGAATTATGCTCCTGGACCCTATGGACCAGGCCCAGTATGGTCTGAAGCATTAATTTTTTTTTTTTAAAAAAATCTGGAGAGAAATATTCTTAAGTCAAATTGAATAAACATGGTCCAGGAGCCATATGGCAAATATGCTCGGAGCAGTATTTGACTTGGAATATTTCTCCTGCTCCAATATCCTTTATAAAGGAGCATTGTGCATTCAAACATGCTCAGGAGCATATATTCAAATCCCTCAATATGCTCGTGGAGCATATTTAACTTAATATTTCTCGAGATTATTTATGCTACAGGCGCATAGTTAATATGCTCCTGGAGCTTTTTTTCTTAAGAATTATCCAGCTTACTTATACTCCAGGATCATATGGTCCAGGACCTAATTCTCAGGCTATATGCTCCTGGAGCATGATTTCGGGCCAAAATCTCATGGAGGCGTTTCTACACAATACAAAAATACATTCTGTTAAACATCGGGTTATTTTCACAACGTTCAGGGCTATTTTTCCACATACATGCTATTAGGGGCATGTACATGTACAACAAGGAGACAAATACTGGACACCAGATGACTGTTACAATGCAACACACATATCGAATGATATTCATCGCAATGGAGGTCGTCATGTGGGTTTAACAGACATGCTTAATGCGTCATCGGTTGGAATAGTAATATGTTTCATTGGTGTTCTTTCAGGTACACATTCCACTATTATGTGGTAGAAGTACTTTGTGAACTTGATAGCATCTGGGCCTATTATTGAATATTAGACTACTAAGTCGAACGACAAGTAACGAAGAAATAATGAAAAGAGAATAAAGAAATATTTAAATATGAACTATTACCGGTTTTCTGGACTTTACTAGTCTGGTTCAGGCTACTCAAAAATTAAAAGATGACGGCGCCCTTTTTTTAAATGGTGGTTTTTTTTTTGGTTTGTTTTTTTTTTTTTTGTTGCATTTAGATAATGCTTGTCCACATACTCATTCATTGTGTGAAATAACTATTAAAATCGATGCCTTTCATATAGAAATCACAAGCTTGCACGTACTGAGTACTAAAACGAAACTCCGCTTCACCCCAAACCTTGCATTGGAATTGAGTCATTTAGGGGACTCTCTAGTTTACTATTTTGTATTCTCACACACAAAAAAATTATACTTCAAAATCTCCAAGTCTGCCTTTAACTTTATTTTCAGTTTGGCATGTTTTGTAATGTAGAATACGGCTTCTTTTGAAACCCTTATTCGTGACCTTTCCAGTGAAACATGATGAAATAGAATCATTGCACATCAGTAGTTTCCCCAGTAATGGTGAAATACGGGTGGTAGAATGTTATGTGGGCGGCCGGACACATCACAGGCATGGGTCGTTTCATTAATCAACGCTACAACGCAGAGACATACTACACGACAGCGGGTTGTCACAATTATCGAATGATATGCTAAACCAAAATGGCGCTCGGCACGGGTTTAACAGGACATGCATATGTGCAACGATTGGGACAATAAGTGTCATTGTAGTATTATTTAGGAGGGTACAAATCAGAATTAGAGCCGCTTGTCCAACCAGCCATACATAGCATTGTATAGTTGATTAAAGTGACAGGAAGGCGATTTTTTTATAATACGATTTCTCTCAATTGCACTGGATCGCTTGTAGTCACCTACCGAGAACGTTTCCGAGGTTTGTTTGGACGACAGTACAAAGAACACAGCAAACCTTGTTTTGAACTTGCCTGACCATCGTAATTGTCCCCATATAACACCGTGCTTTGACCTTTTCTGTCTTGCACGACAAAGTAAGAAATCTCATCTTATTACATAAAGACGGCGTATTTGGCTTATTCACTTCAGGTGTGATCCCTATACATTGGAAGCACATCCAAATAGCAAAAACCCGGGTTCGAAAAAAATTGGGGGCGCTTCTTTTCTGGAACTCCTCATGTCTCTTTAATTAAAGACAGACGCGAGATTTCGACTTAAATTCCTGGTGTGTAGTAATTAAAAATAGTCAATAAATTTGAGATAGCCACCTAAACTGCGCAATTCAAAGTTTATTCAGTACAAACCTTTATGTTTACAATTGGGCACCGTGTAAAACGGATTTTTATAACCAAGTTGTGATTTTTTTATATGAAGTCAATTGACCTCATTTTAGATTTTTCGTCACAGTGATCAGTACCTCAAAGAATTTAACTCAGCGGGAGTAAGCGTGCTGATACAACGTCGATCAGATTTAATCAGCGTGGAGTAAACCCCAATGTCCTTTTACTTCTCACCCGAGTAAAACTGTGAACTACACGTGATTAGCGTTTTGAAATCTAACTCACGTTGCGTGCAAGTAGTTTTACGCAGTGACGGATCAGAAATTCCCCCACGTTGATTCTGATCTTAAGCCAACGTTTAGAACTCAGACACGTGCAGCCGAAGAATTGCCGCGCACATATCAACGGCAGATGACAAGCTGCATGTGTCGCCGGAATGTTGGTCATTCTGATATTTCACACCACCCGGTTATAATCAGGTGTCGCGGAAATGTTGGTCATTCTGATATTTCACAACAACCCGTTATCATCAGAACAATAATCTATATAATGAATGGCTTTGAGTATGATACAGAATATTTTTTCTATCAGTCGAGTTGAATATTTTGCTAAGCGAGTGCACTATTTCTTGTACATACGAAATAAAGCCTTCAATATTATTATTATTATTAAATATCAGCTGACTCAAACCAACCTTGCTTGACGGGTTGTAGTCCAACTGCCGAGGACATCCCATGCAGTCTAAAAGTCCTAAATAATACGGTGTGGCGTGTCGCTCTCGCTAAAATTGCCCGGGTGCGATCCTATTAAAAAGATAATTGTAATGCTCCGGGAACTTGTACCAAAACTGTACACTACACATAATGTCTCCTGTACCACTCGGAAGCCTGATCTAAATAATAATAATATTATTATTGTTGGTGATGCATCGAACTTGTCTACGGTACGTCATATCAAGCTATGAATTCGGCAACCTTTCACAATCCAGTGACTTGATGCCTGTATCACTTGAGCGCTGTGTTCCAATGGGGATTCGCTATTACTCAGTAAACGTATTGGTCGTATTTATGCCATAAGATAGGTTACACAATAATCTGACAAATTTATGACCTATAGTTTTTACGGTGCATGTACATTCGTACACGACTACACGCGTGTCAGGTGCATCTACCTATCAGGATTTTGAACCACAGGACATCGAAGAAAAAGGTAAATTAAAAAAAGAAAAAACCTAAAAAATTAAAAAATTTGAAGTTTTTTCTTTAAATACAATAATACCAATGTTTAAGTAAATCTTGTTTGTGTCCTTTTGAATTTGAAAGAGTAGTTTCTATTACCCCGAGATCAGTCAAAATATCTTGGAGAAATTTTAGAGTATACTGAACGAGCCATTTTACTCACCTGGTGAGCAACCTGTAGCTTTCTGATGAATAACATTTAGCTTTATACCTGCATCCAAAGTAATTTACTCAATGTCATTGCGTAAAATTAATGTTTCTCAACAGTTAGGCAAACAGTGTGCTCAACATCAGTTGAGTCAAACATGTACGCAACGTTGAGTAAGAAATCTACTCAAATACAGTACAAATAGTACTCCTTGTTGGTTAGTAAAGTTTCATCACCACTGATGAGTAAAAAGTCACAGCGTTCAACTTTGAGTACAGCGAAGTCAAGTTACTCAACAAAAGATCTGTGACTTTTTAACTACCATAAGGAGTAAAAAAATTACTCAGGTGAGTAAAAAAATAGAGTGTATGTGTACATGCATTATATATGGTATGTGTCGTATGGTTGTACCCCATATAGTTGGTGGCGTTATTTTTATCCTACTCTTCTATGTTCAACAAGCTGCTGCAGAGCATTGAGTGTTCAATGTTTTAAAGTAGGCTCATTTCAAAGCTTATTATTCTATTTTCTAAATTTTGTAATCCATTTTGAACTTAATTATAATTTGTTTACTTAGCAACAAGTTCCCAGTTTTTAAAACGCAGGTAAATCGGTGGAGTGGCTGGAGGAGTGGTGGTGGAGGATTATGTACAAACTCAAAATTGTTCAAAGGAATTTATTTTCTACAACAGTGTTGTATGTGTTTAATTTAATACAGAATGCGTTTTTAACACAATACTACTAGCTTTTCTCCAGGTGCATGCTGTTTAATTTTGAAGCAAAATTACACTTAATTGTACTTAAATTGCAATTACTATCAAATTAATGATTAGGTTGATAAAGGTCACAACCACACATGTTCATGTCTTACGAAAATTACAACTTCATAACGATATTAGTGTCACTAGAATTTCACAATGCAAAACTTAATATAGCCCGTAATCCTTACAAAGTCTTACACAAAAATTAATAAATTGGTTTAATTGGTTAATTAATAAAATCCTAAAACCTTAAACACTATTGGGCTATACCGTGCTCAAATTTTGACTAACATTATATCATTTTATTACATTCACCATTTATGGTGTGATCATGACGTATATTAGCAATTGAGCAGGTGACAGAATCTGCAAATGTCATAAATACCCCTACTGTTTGAATATCCTCACTCTCTTGTTCATAACATGTGTTAATTGTCCTGGGCACATTTGATAGCACATATTGACTTATATTAATATTAGCCACCCTGTTATGTATTCATTGTTTAAAATTAAACAAAAACTAAAAGTCAAACAAGGTTGTAACATTTACATTATATTAATTTTTTAAAATAACAGAAGAACCACTATACACATGTGAAAACTTACTGTGCTCTTCATTGATAGCACCTTGCTGTTGTAGTTTACCTACACGACACCTGTACTCTTTTTTTAAATGAACTCTTGTATAACATTTAAATGGTATACCAGGCTTAATTGAGTTGTCCCAAAACAATAGAGTAGCTACTTTTTCACATATTTTCATACAATATATTAATATTGATTACATGGCCTTAATTTTAAAAAGTCTGTATAACTTATTTTTGTGCACCTGTATTACATCGGAGCTCATCAAAACATATGAATAATGATTTTATCAAGCTTAGAGGTGCACCCTGGTAATATTTACTTGGTTTTAAGATTCTTTATCCACTCAGAGAACATACATGAAGTAAATGGATGACAAAATCTGATGTTTTTCATAATATCACCCTATTTTAGTGCCCACCCTGAATGCCGACGTGAATAGTAACGAATGGAATTGCTTGAACCATAGCTTTCAAATAAATTATAGTTTAGGGGTGTCAGCTGTATGTTTTAAACTACATGTTTTAATAAGTGACGTGTGAGGGTTAAATCATCAAAATTTTGGGGTCGTTAACGCAAAGGCCGTCCCACCATCGACACATTACCACATTATAGGAACATAAACGATCGTTAGAAAATCGAGGACGCAATCCTCGGAAATCCCGAGTCCGCCATAAAAACTATGTACGAAACAAGCGAAGGCTAACGGACACGTTAAGAGGAAATAATTGAAAAAGAGAAATGTTGTGAAACATGACGGTATCACCCATCTTTGATTTAAAGATCTGGTGTATGCAAAGTTGCATGTTGTGCAATTTTTGTACATGTGGACCATACTTTCACAAGTCTTTGGTTCATGCGCGTGAGAAGGGTTGGCCTTTCCCGGCAAAACTGTGTTTTTTGTTTCCATTATTAAATGGTGAATTAACCTGGGAAAAACGGAAAAACTGGTATTTCACCGTCCAAAACTAAAAACAAACAAAACAAAACAAACAGAACGTCTAAGATATATCATGATCATTAGACTGTTAATAATATAGGGACATGCTACGTAATGATGACAATATACCTTAATTAAAAGAAAAACTCATATGATGTAAATCACTAGTTATACGAACTTCAATTACAAGTAATGAATGCAAAAAAATGATAGAAATACTTAAAAGCTTGACCGGCCCGGGGGCAGCTTACTTACGGCAGCACCTCGAGTCCGTATGCGCCAAGGGCATTATCTCCGAAGAATAACCTCCTGTGCCGACTTGCTGGATCCTCATGGGCTGCCAATCCAACACCTACGCACACTGTTAAAAATGTTTCTTAATTACCATACTTTACCTTTTAAATTACGGTAAAACCCAATTATTCAATAATCTTCACGCTTTTTTACCTATACCTACATAAAGTTACAATTTTGGAAGCAAAAAATGTAAATAAACAGTGCCTAAAAAATATACTAAACCACATGTTGAAAAAAAGTAGTATTTATAATGCTGACCGTTATTCTATTTTCCAGAATTTACCGTTCTTTTTTTTACCTTACGTGTTGTTTCAATGTAAGAATACGACTATGAAAATCTTTTATATACCATGTGTTAGATAACGTCGTAAGTAACGTCATTTAAAAAATGCAAAATCTGAATTTTCCCTATTATTTTTAAAAATAGTTTTTAAAAACTCTTTCCCTTCACTCCTTTTTGTGTTGTATTAGTTTAATTTTAAAAAAAGTATAACACACAACTGTACACTGCATGTAGTGGAGTCCCCAGCTGCCAGTCAAATGCCTGTTTTTTTCAGTTTTTTTTAACAGTGTACCACCACCTTGGCTCTGGTCTACAGCGCTGCTGAATAAGCCACCCCAACATGGTGCAACAGCTCTCGCCACAAAGAACCATGACTGGTTGCCTCCGTCCCCTCCATCTGAGTTTCAACCCGGGCTTCAGCATTGCATCTGCAGTGCTATCGGAAGACACCAAACCCCCATGCACAACCTGTAGAATAAACTCTGATGGCAACAAGCACCTTCCTGCAGACACTGTCAAAGAATCACAACAACCAGCTCTCAGACAGACTGTGCTCTCATCGATCTTTCTGTCGACACTCTCTGCTAAACTCTCCAAGCTCCCATTCAACATTAAATATGGAACACTGTCTGCCTAGATACTTCAAGACCGGAGCAACTCACCATTACATTAACACCTATGACAAACTACAACCTGGTAGAACTTCCACGCGAGGATGCCTCACCTTAAACCGGAGTCGCACAGGAGTCGGTCCGCTTCAACAGCATATGCACCGAGGGGGGCTGCGACCATCTCCAGCCTGCCAATGTGGTTCTTCCATCCATACGGCGGATCACACCTAAAGATGTCCCTACCTTTGTCCACCGGTGGACATAGACTTCTCAAACCCCAAAAACCCCAACCAATCACAGTTACCTGGCTCCGCCGTCTACATCCCTACTATTTAGCTGCTGCCTCATACGAGGCATAAGAAGAGCAACTCAAATTTAGTTAAATCTGGTTGTTCTTGTTGTTGCTACGTGAGATCTGTTGATTGCAGTAATGGCAAGAATTTGCTCTCACAATGGTCTATTTTAAATATTAAATCCCCTTGATTAAGCGACTTTTCTTTAAATTTTACTTTTTATTATTTATTAAGCTCAATTTATATTGTACTTACTATTTATCAACTCTCTAATAATGAGGGATGACCCAATTAAGTTTATAGAGTTTTTTCATCTTG
>JAMKCH010025435.1:0-18921 GCA_023653785.1 Ophioderma brevispina
TATTAAAAAAGTCAGCAGACAGCTGTATAGCGCAGGGAAATAATTCGGTTTTTTGGAAGAATGGGACCAATGGGCTTGGTAAACTGGAGAGAGTGTGTTTGTGGCACCTGCAGTATGCATGAGTAGGCCCTATTTATTTTAGAAATGATCAGCCCCTCCTCAATGGAAAATACTAAAACCAACCAACAAAAAATACAAAAAACCAGGAAGACATCACGACGGGACCAATTCTGATTTGCTCAGCTCTCCTTGCCCGTATTTTAATATTTTATGTTGTTGGTTATTTCATACTGGACCTCTGATAGGCCTAGAAAGAAACAATTATGTACACAAATTATATCACACAGCCACGAAAGTGATCAGTGAAACACGATGAAACTGTACTCTGCATAATTCATGTACACTATCAAAACTATTAAAGGCGCTATCAATTAGCGGCGGCGCGTAATCGATAAATGAAAACCACGTCGAGTGCCATGATAAACCTGTTGGAGTGTGTAGTGGTCCCCGGATTAGCATTCCAAATTAACCGATGATGTGCGCAAGATAATGCGGTCACGTTAATTGTGAATCGATACTGCTGGAGACAGATCCTACAGGATTCGTACAGTCTCGGCGGGCTACTCACTTCCTTGTGTTAATTCCAGGAGCCCTGTGTAATTACGTTCTGTGGACAAGTTGGTTGGAGGGCTGTCCAGCTATGGGGTGGTTAAAGCTGAAAAGTCCTCAACGTTTGAGTTTAGCATTTATCTTTTAACCAAGTGCGCTCTAAACACAGAAACAGAGCCGAGACTGGGTTACAGTCTATCATTCCTTAACTGGCTTTTTACAATGGGACTCCCTGGGCATGGCACGGGGCATGGCTTAGATGATTGCTGAGAACTTAAAGCAATGCCGTCATTGCGGTGTAAATGTTATCTGTAACTACGATTCGCACTAAATTTGGGTCATTAGAGCTCACACCATTTGATTGAGATATTTTAATTACTATAGTTCTCACACATGCCTATTTAGACTTAAAGTTTTAATGTGCCACTGTACTAAACAATATTCGTCCATGTGGACTGTGTCATATTGACAGTTTCTTAAATGGAGACTGTCAGATGGCAGAACCTCCACTTTTTCGGAGAGGTTATTCAAGACTCTCTCATGATGCAGTGTAGTGGATGGTCAGCTTTTAATATGATCCTCAAAATTAGACTCCTCTGTTTTCATGTAATATAAAAAATTCAGACTGACTTCGTTGCTTTACTGACATTTCCTTAATGGGGCTGTCGGACGGCGGAGCATCTGTCCATTTTTTCTGAAAGCTGTATTTTAAGAGCTCTACGCATGATACAGTCCATATGTACAATAGGAGCTAGTTTTCAGTTATGAGCTTTTAAAGTTTATCCTTTTACATTTAACCTTTTTATGTCATTTCTGGTCAAAAATACTGATTTTTGTCTGTGTATATTAACGCTTAGTTATCCAATTTACCCAAAAGAACCACTGACCATGACTTCTCATGTGGGATATACACAGATTAACCTTTGGTGACCCTATGTGACCATTGACCCATTTCATCTAAATCAAACAAAGGGTTACAATTGCTTCCATTTCTCACATCATGCATCGACTGATTAACTTCATACTTGGCCGGAGGGAACCACTGCCCAGGCTCACATGTGGTGTAGACAAACAGTGACCTCTGATGACCCCTATGTGAACTGTGACCCCATTTGTGAAAATCTTTAAACTAACATTTCATTGGTTGGCACATAAGATTCTACGGCTACTAAAGTTACTCAAAAACCACGGCCTTACTAATGTGAGATGACACACAGATTGGACCTTTGATGACCCCTATGTGACCCTTTTGACCCTTCTTAAAATGAAAGAAAGGTTAACAATGGCTCATTTCTCACATACCCCTCGACTGATTAACTGGCCCAGGCTCATATGTGGTGTACCAAGTGAATCCTCTGATACCCCTATTTAATCTTTGACCCATTTTGTTAAATCAAACGCAAAGTCTCTCAACAAGAAACACTGGCAAAAGTCTATCTAACATCAACACGCTGACAACCCGTGGATGGCAGGCGACACAAGCTTTCTGAGGAACGAGTATTTTTTTTTACCTTTTGTGGGCCGCCAGCCTATAGCTGGCAGACCACTTAGCAATCCGTTGTGCGTGTGTATGTGAATGTATGTGCGTGCTGTGTGTGTGGATGTGTGGTGTCACCAATTGTTAAGTTTTTTTTAAATTGACTCAATTGAAAAGTGTTAACTTCAATTGGAACCAACTTCTGTCATAGATGCACAAGGGAATCCGCATATGTTGATGAGGTCAAACGGGTCATGTTGAAAAGTCAAAGGTCATGTGAGGTCAAGTTGAAAATTGGCTAAAAATGTAAAATTCATCTAAATTGAAAACTTTAAGTTCATTGGAACCAAACTTTTGTCATATGTGCACCATCTATCTCATATGTTGATTAAGATCAAAGGTCACGTGCCAGGGTCAAAGGTCATGGGGGCGGCCCACAGCTTATATTCCTTTGAATATAGCAGCGCGAAAGCCGAGAACCGCGAATTCTGTTTACCTTTAACTTGAGAATATTGATTTCTTACCTATTTATTCAAAAATGTGCCACATCTTATAAGCTTGGCGAAAGAGAGAGAGCGTATAGGGTGGGGGGAGAGGCAATCTCGGGGGGCAGGTCAAATTTATCCGATATCGTTGTGATGTTTCTATTGATCTTTGGTATAAATAATGCATGGACATTTCTTATGATGATTCTGTACACTACAACATCTTTGACCAACCGTACAATGATTAGAACATGGGAATTTTCACAATGAGTAGATAGCTGCAGCACTTGCCTGAAAAATTGTTCTTTTTGGTGGTGAGTGGTTCCTAAGATATGGTCCACTGAACAATAAGTCGCATAACAGAGCACATTTTTCTTTAGGCATGGGGAATCCCAATGTCCCATATCGATCAGATCATGGCCTACCCATCCCTGCCCTACACACGATGTGTATATTTCTGTACTATATGCACAACTGCAAGATTGTCCATGTTATTTCATGATGGAATGATAAGTACACAAAATTATTTGGCAACCGGGCCTTTTAAATCTTAAATCATAGCATGCAGTGAGGTTTACTTTGACCATTCGTTCAATGTCAACACACGTCAATTGAAGTCGCAATTCCAATTGATAGCATGATAACCTGAGTTCACTGGCAGTCCCCAATCAACTCAAGTACAATCATGTCAAAAGTTCAATCAATTGCTAATTTACCACCTGTCAAACTTAAGTCTCGATACTATTAAGCGTAACCCAGCACCATCGGTGCTCTTGTTAAAATTTGACCCCTGTTGAAGCTAAATTTATCCTTTGACAAATAATGGTTTTCAGCTTCTACTAGATCCCTAGTACTCCCTGAACGAACTCCATAAGGGTAAATCATAGATAGCACAAACTATACTTTTGTTTAATCCTTGTATCATACGAACATTTGGTATGCAATTCAACTACCCATTGGAGCACTTTTCAATTTTGAGCCCCTATTTAATCTTTTGCACCCCTACTCACTAGCTACCCTCAGAAGGGCATATACATTTTTGTGTATTCATAAGTATGAGGTAGCCCTGATATACATTGCTTTGGCCCCCCCCCCCCCATTCATATCCCCTGGCTTGAAAGGCAAAGGGAATTTGCAATAACACGCGCCTGCATGTGTGTGTTTAATGTTCCAATTTGGTTAAGTTTTAATTAAGGATTTTCATTTGTAATCTCTTCCCATAATGGTTAGGTTTTTCATTTGTAATGACTTCAAAAAGTTAGTCCAATTTAAACCGACTAACGTCCGATTGCAATGAATTTCTTTCATATGTATCTCATCCAAAAGATGAAATGCTTGCATCACAAAAAAAGCCTTCAATAAAACAAGACGGTCCACAATTTTCACTATCACTTACTTTACATCCCCCAAATTGAATTCGTTCTTTGCACATGGTCATTTGCAAGTAGACCTCAAACTAACACATAAACCCGTTTTGTTGCAAACCATGCTTCACCTCTTGCAGTTGTTAGTTGAGAGAACCAGACTGTTGCGTATGACCCATTCACATTTCCAGTTCGATTACACAAATGGTCAAACTGTGCATAACAAATAACCTTCAGATTTTTGCAGTTTTTGACCTTGATGACCCCTATGACTTAATACCTAAAAAAATAAGACATTAACATCGTACATCACTTCTTTTGTTGCCCGCGAATCATTCCTGCGAATCGTTATGGCCCCACAAGTATTCATCTAACAGATACATTGCCCAGTGTGTAACAGTCAGGCCGACATATTTCAATATACCAAGCCCTAACATGTTTACAAACATTGCTGTTAACTGGTCTATTCAGCATCAACAACTGAACCACTTGTCAAGCTTCGTCTCCACACACTTGCGTTTACCCCACTTGACACCCTTGGACCTTAAATGACCCCTAATGACCTTATCATGACCTTTAAGATATTTCGCATCAATCAATCCCACCCTAAGAATCATATCCTTACAACAAAGCATCACCATCTAACTTTCTTTGACCTTGAATGACCCCAATGGCCTCATCATGACCATAAAAACAATCAACCCTACTATACCCTCAAAGTATCAAGTCCATATACCGTTTTTCCCATTGGATCACCTTTCACCATAAATGACCCAACGACCTTATGAAAGTATGAAGAAGTGGCATAAAATACAGAACCCTAGTAAGCCTCAGCATCATTGATGCTCTCGTTTCATCATGAAATCACCATCTTCTACATGTAGTCTGGATCCTATCCCCACATGGTTACTCAAAAAGTGTGTGAATGAACTTGCACCTACATTACTAAGATCATCAACTTGTCTTTTGTGAATAGAAAATTTCCCGACACTCTTAAATCCGCTCGGATAACCCCACTAATAAAGAAATCAAACCTTGACAAGGGAGTATTGAAAAATTATCGCCCTGTCGCCAACCTTACATTTCTTGCTAAAACAATTGAGCGTGCTTGTGCAGCCCAAATTCAAGATTATCTTGTTAAGAACAGTCTTCGTGGAAAAATGCAATCTGCCTACAGACCCTGCTATAGTATTGACAGTGCCTTACTCCGTGTGTACAATGATCTCTTACTTGCACTTGATGATGGAAATGAAGCTGTTCTGATTCTCCTCGACTATTCTGCGGCTTTCGACACTATTAATCACAACATTTTTCTTCAACGTCTTGCCAACAGATACGGAATTACTGGCTCTGCTTTAAACTGGTTTACGTCATATTTCAAAGATCGTTCCCAATCCATCGTCATTAATGACTCTATCTCTTAACCCCACACGCCCCTTGAAGGTTCCACAAGGATCGGTTGTTGGACCACTGTCATTCACTATGTACACTTCTCCTCTTGAGGACCATTCATTGCTTACTATGATTTTGGGAGCCATGATATGCTGTGACGCCCAGTTTATGTCATTTGAAACACAATGTCGTGCTACTCTTACTTCCCCAAAACTTGAAACATGTAGTGCCACAGTAAAGGCTTGGCCTCAGCTACCGATTTGAAGCAGAATGAAGATAAAAATGAGGTTCTTCACATCAACATCTAAATTCAGAAAAACTTCACCGCTATCTTCTGTTAGTATTGTCAATGTTCCTATTAGCCTGTGGAATCTGCCGTAACTTGGGTGTCATAGTTGCTAACCGACTCAGCATGAATGTTTACATCAATAATATTTGTCGTTCTGCTCTTATGCTCTCTACAAAATTGGTCGTATCAGGAATATTCTAGATAAAAAATCAACTGAAACTTTAGTTCATGCATTGTACTTGCCATCTTGATCGTGTTATAGTCTACTGTATATGGTCGTCGAATTTCCTGATCGCCAATTGCCAAGAATTCAACGAATTCAAAATTCAGCTGCCAAACTTATCACCCGCTCACGCTCTCGCGATCATATCACGCCTGTGCTTCGCCGACTTCACTGGCTTCCAGTATCGTGTTATATACAAAGTGTCTTCTTTTGACTTACAAAGGTCTTAATTCATGGACTTGCCCATCTCACAATCTTCGTTCCTCCTCCAAGCTCAACCTCGTCTCTCCATCAGTTTCCACCATACTGATGGTCGTCGTTCTTTCACCCATGGCTTCTCCCCCAGAACTTTGGAACAATTTTACCTTCATCATATCAGAGGATCTCAGGAACTCTTGGTCAATTCAAATCTGTTTTCTATAGCATTTGGTGATACATTTACATGTACTTGATTATTTCACCCCTGCTCTCAGGCTCTACAGTATGTACTTGTGTTTTTGCATCGAACGATGCGATAATTTGAATGGCGATACGTTCATGTGGCCTTATGGTCCCTAGCTTTGTTTAAAAAGTACTGCGGTGAATGTCATAATTCCCATTTGTTGAAGAGATAAGTATGCCATCACTGCTGGCCAGGTTTTTAAGGCTTCTTTCATATGGAGCAGTTAGATTGTTACATAGTTTAGCCTGCTAGCGGATAGTGCCAATAGTGTTTATCTGAACGCGTTAACTGAAAACCCCATATCCTCTGATGGCTGTTTACATATATTTTCCCAATCTAGTAATAGAGTCAGTTCCGACTGCGTTCTTTCAGTACACAATCGCGTGTATAGTAGATTGTAGAGGGCGTGTATACTGGATATGTAAGGCGCTATCGGATGTAGTTGTAAATACAAAGCAGGTCATTCGTATTGTCTATTACGAATGGGAATTTTGTATTGAATTGTAATGAAGTGCTGAGTGTGCAATGTAGGTGTATATTTTATATTGAAATATGTTTTTCGTTTGTGGAAGGGGTGTTTATGGCCACTTGATTGTAAACAATAATTTTTATTAAACAAGCACCATTGTCGTTGTTTTTGAATAAGAACCCTGGTGAAATGGTGACGGGATAGTAATGTGTTGGGGGCGAAACGGTGTTTAGTAATTGCATTAATGGCAGTTCTGCATTAATGGCAGTCTGATGACTCGAATTGCAAAGGGACCGATATAACAAGGCAAGATTTTTTGTATGAAAAATAGCATACGGAATCACACCACTAAATAATCCCAAAGATTGTGTACAAAATGACCTCTCACCAAACGTCGGATTTTCGGCTATTTAAAGCCGGATGGGTTAATTCAAAAATTGAATTATTGGAAGATTTGCACCCTACCTCGTCAACAACAATGAAAAAAGTTCATATGATGAAGGCTGATTTTTTTTAGCTACAGAGCATCGAAGATTGCATGTTTTCAAAAACGTTCAAGCCCAGTTGAGTGTTACTAGAAACTAAAATGTACAGTTTCCCCAAACCCTCGAACTATACAAAAATGGCACAGACAAAATCTTTACCACCCAAATTGGTTGTACTAGTCCAACCATTATGATTAATTTCAAAACATTTCATTTTAAAAAAAACACAAATCATTCAACATTTTTGACTTCTCATTTAGGCAAGGGCCTAATTCCGGGGACGCCAACACTGTTCGCACACTGGAACCGGTCGGTATGCTACACCTAGTTTTTTTAGTGGTGTGATTCCATACGTGCCCATTACTAGTGTACTGGGAAGTTACGCTTGGTAAAGGTGCGTGTTCCGATCGTCTTTGGGGACCCCCTGATTTAACCGGAAGTAGTATCGATTTTGATATCAGATTGAAAGGCCGCTATTTTTCTCATTGTCGTCATGAAATTCGAGCCCTCAAAATTCATTTCATTCTAAAGATATAAACAAAAAAAACCGCAGTTTTAGTGGTTAACCATCAATATTACATGGTATTGAATAGGGCTTGCGTCATGCATATTGCGTTACCATCAAACCGGCAAGCTTGTTTCCACGGTACTTGATGGGGGTATGTGCAAGTGCAAGGCGCTCATATCAAGAGAAAAACAATAAAATAAATCGGAAACAACCACCTTTGTATTACTATTATTATTACTGAAAAAGGTGGTTATTGCTTTAGAATTAGCTACAAACTTATTTCGGTAAGAATTAATTACTTACGAGTATGAAGAATTTGAAGTGGTTCATGCACGACTGCCGGAATATGTCCGGTGGGAGCCATAGTCGGGGCTCCATAGTTGATAACCGGAATAAAGCGTGAAACTAATGTTCGTTAAGAGTCAAATGAATCGATTGCCCTAGTGTTCCCCATTGTTCCCGGACTATGGTAACGCGGACTATGGATTACTTCTACACCGGCCTACTTTTGTGTATTTAAAACCGTATTACCTAAGCGGAAGAATATGCTAGGATATTAATAACAAATAGGTCGCAAGAAAGTTTAACGTGATAGTTAGTACAAATGGACAATTTCATTGCACAAAAATCAATGTATAAAGCAGGTATAAATTGAAAGTATGAATGTGTTTGGAGTTATTTGATCGCGCATTAACCAAAAAATCGCATGAGTTAAATGTGGTTACGCGCGCTATAGAAAGTAGACGCCATTGTAAAAACTTGTTTGCTTAAGTTTGGAATGTTTGAAAATAGTTAGGACTATTTGAATGAAAAACTACCCACAATGTCAAGTAGTTGAATAGCCATAACCCCCATCAAACAAGTTAATTTGCACCGATATTAAAACTCCTTTAACAATTGTAGTTGACTGAATACTGGTTACACGACTCTTTAGTAACCTAGCTCGCTCTGTATTAATTTAACAAAAAATAAACAAATTTGCAAGTCCGTGAGACATTTGATGACTTGAAAATGACACAAACAGGGCGGAAGACATGTCTGGAAATGGGGGAAATTGGCCGCGAAAGTGACCGTGTGAGAGTGAATCGGAAGTAAATGCATTTTTTCAACGAAGACCTTCTAAAAGCTTATACAAGACTGAGCTTTTGTGGTTGGTTAAGCAATCAGGATGTGAAAAGTTTCAGTTTGCCAAATGAAAACACTGCAAAATTAGAAGTCAACGACCTTTTGCAAACTCGTGTTAGAGAAGCTAATGTGAGAAGTACAAACGTTTCTCGACAAATGTTGTTAACTATAGAATGCGTAAATACATCTCATCGTTAATTCTAAGGAAACTTATGTTTTGATCGTTGTGGACTATTCTACTATTAATGTTCTTAGTGAGAGGTGGACATTATCAGTACGTATTTTTGGCAACGATTGATCAGTTTAATGTTAGATTTATGTGTTAACTTTGCCAATGCAATGTGTACAATGACCACAGTGAAAGAAAAAGCCAGGAAATAACTGAATATGAGACACTTGTACGTGTACCTTACCAACAAGGAAATGTGTCGATTTTTGGGTCTGTTGCTGGTAGACAGTGTACAGTAATTGCGCTCATATTTAATTCAATCTGTAGTTCTTCAGTACAAAAAAATGGAATGTCGAAAATTTATTACATCCTATGTTTGAAGGTACTTACTTATACGCAAACATTATTTCTAATACACTCCATATATAGACTATGGGACATGTCCTTCTATGCTGTTGTTTTGTTGTCCCCATCGAGGGGATAAGGGGAAGGGAACCAAGTGTAAAACTTATAATAAATTATTAAAATCATATAACCGTCTGTTCCCGCAAATAAAACTGGCACATTTTCTTTAAAATGAATAAATTTCACTTCAATTTATTCTCCCCAATATCAGTGACCATAGATACACATAGACTTCAGCAAACAATGGAGCTAAAGATAATTCAATTACCGGCCAAGTATGTGGTATAGAAAAACACTTTCAATTCCCTTTTCAATCTGGCGTGAGACCCCATTGTCTCGCGGTGAAGAGATTCAGGTGTTACCGATTTAGGAAAAAGTATTTTTAATGACGTAAACACCAACATACTTTCTCATTCACAAATAAATAAATCTCGAGCTTCTATAGTGGCGTGTTCAATTAACTTTGACCATATTTTGCATCATTATTCGGAAAGGAAGAAAGAAAGACAAACAAACTTCATGACAGAATGTTGCTGGGCAAGCTTTGACCCTAACAACTTTGTGCAGAATTAAATCCGTAACTTATTGCTTAACTACATTTCTATTCAATTTAACACGTTTTCAGATTAAAATTGGGTAAACCGACCTATATTATATGTAAAACTGGTATGATTGTGAATGAAAGAGGACGGGTATTTTGTTACTCAACACGAATCGTGGAGGGTAAACACCGGCTTATACAATAGCTCGCATTAACCAGGCCCATTGTAATGTCTTTATAGTTAATGGTTTGCTTGAAGATATACATATCCAACTGGTCACTGATTATTGGGAAAGAGAAGTTGAGGTTATATTTTATTCATTTTGAGAAAAATGTGCCCAGTTTTCTATGCGCGGCAACAGACAGTATATGATTTTAATCATTTATAGAAATTACATGGTTTTCCCTTAGCCCCCCCGATGGGGACAACAGAATTGTTATATAGTTGGTTGTTTGGCCTACGCCACACCGAACTAATAATGGCATTAGAGTAGATGTAGATATCTTCCACGAACTATATCACTATATAACGCAGATAGGTCAACCTATCAAATAGAGTATTACACAGATCTCATTTATGGTGTGATTGATTATAACAGCAACGTAAATTATGTTAACAATGTCAGCTAGCTACTTGCGCGAATGCATCTATTTAGACAAAACCACTTCTCCACACCATGTTGTTACAATGGGTGCAACTACTATATAACAGTAATATACCAAGGTTACGACAACTATATTGTTGTAGATTCTTCATGCTCTATAGAAACACACCCAAAAAAAGTTAACTCCCACCCCTGAAATTGGTTATGTGAAGTTCAAACGATAGATCATGTTATACAATATGGATATACATTGGAGCTGGTTGTTTATTTATGAATTTATGCGTATTTTGACACGTCATTTGTGGCGTTCGATGGAGTATTGTTGAAGTTAGCCCACTTAACCGAACCCACCACAGGATTTAAAAGTTGCCAGTAAATCCTGTTGGACAATCATACTGGTACAGATTTTTTTTTTGACATCAGTTGCAATCCTCTTCTTCTCTGCCTTAAAAATTCTCCTCGCTATAGGCTTACTGCAACTTTAAATCCGGGTGGAGTTCGGTCAAGTGGGCATAACTCAATCATACGTCAATCAATCACCACCAAATGAGGTGTCAAAATGCGCCGAAATAAACACCGCATCCAAATATATCCCATAAAGTATAATGCGATGTTATCGTTTGAACTTGACAGACATTTATTTCAGGGTGGGGAAGGGAGTTAGGTTACTTTTTTTGGTGGTTTTAGTCTGGAGAAGGTAATGAACACACAATCCTCCAATGGGACAGCAGGAGCTTTGTTGTTCCATTCGATTTCTGCTTTATAATACTTGGTTCTACATGATTGGGGGCATGTATATAATTTAAAACCTGTACTTATTAGTTCCGAATACAATTCTGATTGTAACAACAACATTCTACAAATGTAAATAAAAGCGAACAAAGTAGGCCTATAATCGGACTTGTAATCACGCATACACACTCATGACATGTCCGAGTAGGACGTTGTTTCCAACCTGCTTCGCCCCACCACTACATCACGCATCACCATAACACTGAGCGGGCTATTCAAAGCTATTCAACTTGACGAATACGCATGGTATTATACTCGGGTATTGCGAGGTATTATACTCGGGTAATACTCTCTCGATTTCTCATCCGGACAATCAAAAAACTGGACCAAATATAAACAACCTGAACGGGACGACATGCTAAACTGAGAACATGAGTTGAAACGAATGGAGGAAAGAACTTACTGAACGACTGGAAAAAAATGAACAAAGTTTGGAATATGGCCACATGCCGAAAAATCGAGACTGAAGGAAGAAAGAAAAGGACGGCCGATACTTCTGCGGTAGCAGATCTTCGACATGACACGGAGGAAAGAAAAGCCATTCTATCAGAGGAAGGTACAAAGTTATAAATACAATTTGAATTTTCATGGGAGTACCGGGGTATGAACGCAATAAATTGAAACGCTGACCATACTTCTACGAGACTTTTGGAAGTCTAATCTGCACATTCAGAATTAAGATTGAGCGGATTATGCTAGCTGATATTCCTGCATTGCAGACCGAAACGAGCTGGTAACCAAGAAATATATATGGCCACAAGTTCAAAGTTTGTTGCAAGTTGCATCGTGACTATATTTTTGAACTGTGGTGACGGAGCTTAAGACCTATAATCTACAAAAAACATATGCTCAAAATGGGCAAACTCTAACATATCAGACTTACAGGATAGATGAACATCTACCCACTGGTGATGGAAAAGAAAAAAGAGATATGGCATTCTGTAAGAAAGCAGCTTAGCTTTGGGCATCCGCCGGCATTTTAGTTAGAGTCATAGGAGAAGGTCTTATATTTAGTTATCAATGGCCAGAAGTTTATTCCTGGGGTAAACTCAGTTACTCAAGGCGGGACTGTCGCTAATACCAGTGAATGTGCACACACGGTTTAATTCAAGTTCTATGAGCCCAACATCCAGTGCTAGTGCATCTATTACCGACGCTGATGAGCGTCGTTGAGCCCAAGTCTACTTTCTCAGAGAAATGGACCTGCCAGTTTTCCAGTTTTCAGTTTTCAGTTTTATTTGGACATTCACTTTACAACAGTGGCACCATCTACCCGATTGTGCATCCCACATCAACTAATAAAAAACCACAAATTGTGCAAATTACACAGATAACAAAATAAATAAGCATAAAAAACAAAAACAAACAAACAAAATGTGACAACTGCAAACCAGAAAATTTTGTGCGATCAATAATTATGAGACAAATTTATTAAGAAACAACAATATTGGTAATTTATTGATCACGCCAAAGATATTTGGCTGTAAAACACACTCAAACGCACACTCTCGCGTTACACACATGATACATTAATGGCAACAAGAACATAAGGTAAATGTTCGCAGAAATAAATAAGCTATATCAAGTATGCAGAACTGTTGACTAACTTGTAGCCTGAAATTTTGAGATTATACCTGGCCGGATCTCAAATAACACTGTGTTTCCAGGCACGATAGATATAATTGTACAATTACTCCAAAATTTTACCAAGGAGACTGTCAATTACAAACATGTTTTCTAACAACAGGAAGTATTTACCTTCATTATTTCCCCAAAATAAACCAGTCCCAGAATTTAGGGAAATTAGGAGACATCAGATCATTTCTAAGATTGGTAAATTCCTCCTCCTGATTTTTGCCAAGTGGCATCACAAGTAACATAAATGATTGGTATCCTCAATACCATTTTACAGAGTTTACAAATATCTGAATATCAGCGGACCAAGACCTAATGTTGTAATCAAGTTGTAAAGTGTTCGTGCGCAATTTGACCTTGAGTGACTGTATAAAAATTTGTGAATCGAGGAGATATTGCGCCATCATTGGTGTTGTTTTGTACTTGCAGTAGGTGCTCAAGGATTTCTTTGTAAGTGCTCTCTCATGCCACTCCTTATTCTGAAGATCTTTATGTATATTGACAAAGGAGTAACCATTTTTTTGTTAAATGGTTGATCGATCTTGAAGACATGATCTAAACCACAGAAAACAAATTTATTATGAAACTGATCCACCATTTCCATTGCGAGTTTCGTCGTTTGTTATCGTATATTGAGAAGAGCTTTGTGAGTAGATTTTGGGATACCTATCGTCATCCATCTTAATAAGGCGATTGAAATATTTAATTCTGTGATTAGCTTGAATTGTTGCAATTGAGTCCCACCCTAAATCACCGTATAGGGCTTCTTTTGCAGTGTTCTGGTTGGCCTTTAAAATCTTTCTTGGCCCATTTGGTAATTGAAGGCCCTCATTCTAATCATTGTAGAATTACTGCCACAACCCAAAACCGAACATTCATAATTGAATTTGTGGAAACCCCCACCGGCCCCCCCCCGCGCACACTTTTCCAGAGACGACACGTATAAACACGTTTAAAATCCTCCCTGGTTATTAATAACAGATTTGATTATATCATTAATCTTTGCCTTTTCTGATAACATCATTAATATGCCGTGATCAGATGGCCCTTCTATCAAAGGAAACACCCAAGTACTTATACTCTTTAGTTTCT
Organism: Ophioderma brevispina; assembly: GCA_023653785.1. Taxonomy (NCBI): domain Eukaryota; kingdom Metazoa; phylum Echinodermata; class Ophiuroidea; order Amphilepidida; family Ophiodermatidae; genus Ophioderma; species Ophioderma brevispina. The sequence continues at coordinate 14,108 of JAMKCH010025435.1, forward strand.
TTATGAAATGATCTGCCGAGTTTCCACTGCTTATTCTCATCAATCCTTTTCCCTACAATAAGAACATTAGATTTGTTGTAATTAAAATTGAGTTTGAAATTATTTGAGAATCGTTGCAACAGATAAACAGATTATTTAAGTCCTGCTCGTTTTCACCAATAACTACAACGTCATCTGCCCCGAATAGGCAACCAAATTGATTTTTACCATACGGCCCCAAAACTTTTGACATTGATCCAATACTGGCGAGCTCGTTATATAAATACAAACAAAACGGTTGAAGCCCACGCCTTTTTTAGGCCTTCTTCAATTCGACATACATTTTGAATTTCACCAAAGCGAACCAGTTCTGAACATTTTAAATGTTTTTTAATTATGTTGAGATGTTTACCTCTTATACAATTTCCCACGCAGTTAAGAGAAGTTTGTTACGCCAAACGCTGTCGAATGCCCTTTTTAAAATCAATGAAGGGCCAATAGGTATATGTCCCTTCAAATTTTCTGATTTGATGTGATGCTTTTGAGTGCGAAAATATGATCTTCACAACGTCTATCTGGACCGAACCCCTTGAGGTGCGGAGAAATGTTATTATTTTTCTAAAAAGTTTGTGATCTTTTTAGTAATCGCCTTAGTGTAAATCTTAGCAACACACGAATTTAAGGTATACCCCTGTAATTATTCAAGTCAGATTTATCACCTTTGTTTGAATAGGAATTATAACACCCATTTGCCATTCGGTCAGGGATCGATTCATTCCCAACGAAGATATTTTAAAGCTTTTGAACAGAGAATTGTGAACTGCATTACCACCGTTTTTAATTAGTTCATCGTGCTTTGGTCTAAGCCCGGAGGATTTGGTTGTTTTTAGACTGTGAGATAGCCTCAATTATTGTCGTCTAGACTGAGATCGGATTCATCCAGAATAGGTTTAGTACTGTCATCGGCACCTTGAAGTAATTCATTCTTTTTTATAAGGTCATTTACCTTGCGCTTAGTATCAGAGCAATTCATCACCTTGTCAAGTTGATCGACATCTACCAATTGTAATTCCATATTGGTAACACCTTCTTAATTACTTAAGATTTGTATAGGTAGTTTTTCAACACCAGTCTCCGGGTTCAGATGCTAGTGTTGTCCTTTTGTGTCGGCCCTCTTAATATTGACCAGAAATCTTTACAGCCTTACCACCTTTTGACTTATTTCAGCATTTCTCAACCCGTTTCTTCATCGCCTTTTTCACGGATCAATTTATTACATATCTGTGTTTTGATCTGTAATCATCCCAAAGGACTATCAGATGGCCTTATTGCTTATCTCCGCGATTTCTGGGTTGGTTGCGTCACATCAAGAGAACTCTTGTGTTCTGGGTAATATGCAAGCAGTTTACAATTCTGATTCAGAGACGCAAGATAGAATTGGGGTCATAAATTCCAGCACACAACACAGAGATGTATCAACATGATTGGAAACTGGGTATCAAATAAGTCGCTAACAAACTACTCTAAACATAAAGATACCCATCACTAGAACCGTACTTACTTGACGAACTAAACTTTGCAGGGGTAAGCCTTAAGTTTAAAGCACGTACAAATACGCTTAATCTTGAAGGAAGAAAGAGAGCATGGAATGAACACAACACTGGTATATGTAAAATAGGACCTCAATAATACTGACACAGTGGACCATTCATTTGAATGCATACAACTAAATACACTACGACAAAAACATTTTAACAAACTCGAGGAAGAATTAAACATGAAGGGATGGAATGTAATCTGGGATATTTTCAAAGCAGGTGGTACTGACATTAGGCACCATCTCCTCCTAGACAACATTTTAAAGATAACTATGAAATTGTGCGTTGTTCTTGACAGATGTTGCAAACAGTTTCTAAAAGATGCGTGGTCTTTAAGAAATAAGATATTAGGTGATAACAATACCTAGGCCCATGCAATCTTGCTTGATAAAGCAAAATAATTATGTATATTGTGTACACATGTAAATGCGTACTTTATATAATTGATCATGTTATGTAAAATATACGTATAGGCCCTTTATAAATGTGTTGTAGGTAGCGTACGTGCAGGTGTTTATGCATATGACATTGTGTGTGTATATGTGTGTGTGTGAGGGTGTGTGTGCGGTGTGCCCGTGTGTGTGGTATGTGCGTGGGTGTATGTGCGTGTGTGTGTGTATGTGCGTGTGTGTGTGTGTGTATGTGCGTGTGTGTGTGTATGTGTGTGTGACTGAGAGATGCGTAGATGTTGGTAACCCTATCCAACGCACTGTAAACGTAAATGTACTTCCTATATAGTTAATATGTTACTGTAGGTATTGCACCACCATATCGGTATGTGCCGCTGATTCAAAGCGTTTGTAATAAATAAATAAAATAAAAATTCAGGTATTATAAGATAGTCTTGGTATAACGGAATACATAGAAAGTTTCAAGCCCAGTGATAGTATTAACTATGAAATTCTAAACTCATTGGTGTACTGAATTACAGGATGAAACTATATGAATTTGTCGTGGGAACTGATGAAGGCTACATATTACGCCATTGACAAGGTTATCGTACTTTACAAACCAGCTTGACAAGCCCACTGAGCAGCTATTAGGATTGTATTATGTGAAATATTCTTCTTGAACGTGTTTACAGAAGTGGCATGTCTCTAAGACGGTCATTTAAGGATAATTCTATTATTTAACACAACGGAGGAGCGTTTATATTTAAATGAGGCAACGGTTTGTTGGTCACGTATTGCATAATGCGAACTGAACTGAATGAAACTGATTGAATTTCCTGTTGGGAAATTGTTTAAAGACACTGTCAGGAATTCGCGAGAGATTAAAAATATTTGAAAGTTGCAGAAATGGCTTATAATCATGTAGAATTCTTATGGGTTGCTTTTTCAACTGAAAACGTAACAGAAAAGGGAAGACAACAGCAGTGCTCAGGGTGTGGGTATCGGTTCGGTTGCGTATTGTGTTTGCGCGGTGTCGTACGAGACAGTAAAGACTAAAATGTAGATGTGTTATAGGCTGCTTTCAGCCTTAGCGCTTGTAGGATATGTTGGGATACCTAGGGTGTTACAGAACTTCAAACATTGGTTTTTGGGTATTTTTCGATTTTCGCTCTGACAAGTCACGATGGTGCCTTTAAAGCTACATATTATGCCATTGACATGTTACCACGAAAATCTGATTATGTTGTATACGTGACATACTTCTTGAATCGTGTTTACCGAAGTGTTAGTCTCTTAGACGTTCCTTAAGGATTAATTCATTATTATCGCACGGAGAGAGTTAATATTTAAACAAACCGTTTGTTGGTCATGTTGCATAATGGTCATGTATTGATAATGCGACTGAATGGAATTTGAAAAACTATAGTGAATGTCCTGGTACGGTATGATGCCACTGGGAGTTTCGTACTTTACAATAATAGCAGCGTAACAAGCCCATGACCAGCTGATTATGTTTTGTAAATGTGCATCCTTTTAAATCGTACTACCGAGCTAGTGTCATGGGCTCTTAGCGTCATTTAAGGATAATCATATTTAACACGATGGAGAGAGGTTTAATATTTAAATTAGGCCACGGGGTGGTCATGTATTGAATAATGCAAACTGAAATGTTACTTTTAAAGATTATTGTTCAAAATTATCCCGCCAATTATCGGGGGCGATTTTTTCCTGTAGTTAACTTGCACGTATTACAGCATCACCTTTAATAGACAAGCAGTTCCACTAACTAATTTGATAATTGACAATTAGATCGAACGACTTGGACTGTATTCCGTGAAGTTCATGTTGGGTTGAATAACCAAGGGGGTTTTGATGATGAAGGTTTGAAACGCATTCAAACCAATCGTCCGTGTGGGCGCTGACATTTTGAATATGGCACGGAATAATTATCAGGTTGGGTGTTGTATACACACATAATGTCAATTCGATACAAACAATCCGCCAAAATCTCAGTTGTTGGATGTTGGGTTGCTATTGGGTGGTTAAATTTTCCCTACCCATGACCACACAACGAATGAAATGAAACATCAGTCGTCTTGATTTAAATAACCGCCTCAATGAATAATCTTTTCACCTAAGCGGATTGCATTCATGAGAAAAAAAGAGTATCTGAGCACATGATCCGGTACACTATTATTACACCTGGACCACTCTCAACACATACATGAATTTGTATCATACCGAATTAGTGGTATATGCACAGCGGCACCCACAGTATGTGGAGAAGCGGAGGCACCATGCTTTATTGTGGTACTCTAGGTTTTCTTGTGGTCGGCAAAGACATGCGAGACGGACAGAATTCTAAAGTTTACGTACCGTTTTGCCTCTCTATCTATATAGAACATCTTGTGAATAAACCAAAATGGGAACATATTCCTGCTCGTGTAGTCAAGCATGATTGTAACCTATGTTTGTCGTAGGTTCGAACCCCCACTCTGCTTAATTTTTGGGAAATTAATGGTTTTGAATTCTGTCATGGTGAAATGGACACTACGATGTGTTCATAAGGTAACTGCCCGACGGGGAAAAATGCATTGGGCGGCATTTACTTAGTAGTTTGAGCTGTACCTTCCTTGCTGTTAGAGTACGCGGTTTGTAATTCTTTTTTATGGGTGTGTGGCCATGTCATAGGTTTGTGACGGTTAGCGACCTTGGGTCGCTGGTGATGGTGGCACCGATGAGTTCATCGGACTCGTGCGAGTGACTGCAGAATTATGCAGTTTATTCCGTACGGGTCTGGTGGATTCGTCGGGGTCACTTATTGTCACAACCCTGTTCGTACAAA
>JAMKCH010025436.1:0-85036 GCA_023653785.1 Ophioderma brevispina
CTTTTTTTTTTAAATTCTGTTTATATTTTTTAATTTTTTTAATTTTTTTAATTTTTTTACATATTTTCAATATTTTCGTACTTCCGTACGACGCCCCATACCCATTTATTTCCATACCCATATCGAATCCAATAGAAAAAGGCATTTTAATACGGAATCAAATGGCATGCCATCTTAAAATTTAAATGGCTTATTCTCCTTTTAAGGTTCCCAAATGAGAAAGACCTTAAGGTTAATCAACTCATGTTGTCTATGGCAAAAGTACTAATAATTTCACTACCAGAAATCCCAAAGGAAGGGTATATTGCCATCATGGATTTTAAGCGGGCGCCACAATTTGTTTCAGCACCTACTCTATCTACTTACTGCCATCTAATTAAGACACACTGTGTGTGGTCCACCAAGTTTTAAAATAACAACTAAAAACAACCAAAAAAGCCAAAACAAACCCCCATTAAAACAGCCAAGATACAAACTACACACCGTGATATATTAAACAAGAAACAAACTTCCCTTTGTTTGAACGCGCGTTTTGAAGAGAAATATCACTAGGTGGCAATATCATCAATAAGCACTTACCGCTCGCAATACACAACCAGAGCATGTATTTCAACCAACAAAAGTATCTTGTGACACATTTCATGTCAACATATGAAATAAGAAAACGGAAAACGATGAATTAGAAGTATACTTTCAAGCGGTCACTTATAATGATTTTATTGGCAATGCGAAGCTCTTACAAGTGGTCTCACAAACCTAAACAAACCTTTATTACGAAATGGGATAGTAGCCAACCTTAATACATAATTTCTAGTTAACCTCCATGATGTGGCCTTTTTAGTATAATATTGAAGATAATTCACTCTTATGCAAAGAAATGAGACGTTTTTTTAAAAAACTTTAAACGGGATTTCGGTTCACATCCTACTGAACCATCACTTACTATCATGTCCAACAATTTGCGTTACTTGCAATAAGCTTCCTTCGTGGTGGCCGAGCGGTCCTAAGCGTGGACTTATTGATTTTACTTTTGTTTACTTTTGGATATTCTCTTGTATTGTCCCGGTCGAATTTTTTTTATTGAGATTTTCTTTAATATCATCGTAATACCTCGTAACAGTGACGCAGTTCATATAGTTCACACATGCCATGCACGAACTGTATGAGTCATGTGGTGGGTAGACGGGGTATTTCTGTTACAAAATAAGAATATTACAAATATGTTCTCTAACAAAAATATGTCCTCTTGCTAGATCGTGGTGCGTCAACTCCCTTTGGTTTACAGGTATTTCATATAAATTGATTCTGAAAAATTTTAACATCAAAAGAAAGGCTATATGGTATTGTGAAATTCCATGCGTTGCTCTCGGTTTGTTAAATTTTTGAACCTGTTCAGATACTAATTTCATATTTTGCAGAGATGCCACTTTTCAAGGCCAAACCCAGAATGTCGATCACTTTTGCTTTCCAAATTTAGTATTTTTAGATAGTATTTTCAGCCTGGTTTGGGTGTTTTCCGGTGTCTTTTAATGCGCTATTCGCCAGTTTAAAGGATTCTGAGTTATGCATCTCATCTTTAATTTTATAAGTTTATCGTAGAAATTAACATGCGGTTTTTCTTTCTTTAGAATTTCCACCTTGTCCGTTGGAAAATCCGTTCTTTTTCCTAAATGCCAAGCGTAACGCATTCTTTTCTTTTAAAATGTAAAACCCAGTGGTATTATCACAAAAAGGACAAATGACCCAATTCACATAGCGGGAGGTGAATTGGATTGACAATATACACTTCCACAATTTATGACCTTGTTTAATTAATATTTTTTTTTGTTTGAAAAAGGCCTAAAATTGCCGACACTTTAAAATATCTGGAATATCTCAAACTGAGGAAAATATTAATGTCAAACAACACTAAAAGTTTTATTTTCCAGACTATAATAAATTATCTAAATCTCAAATTTGATAGTTTTTGCTGTTCAGCAAAAATAAAGGAAAATATACCAAAAAAAACGTTCAACGGGTAAAAAAGCCACCAAGTTTAAAAAGAGTACGTATCCGTATAAAGTTAATAATGTTAGAGAGCACACCAAGTATACTCAATGCTGTCTGCCGCCCCATGCAGAACTGGTCCCATTTCTTCTACAATGGCAAAAGAAAATATCAGTTGTTCCCACCACCCACCCCAACCTCCAACAGCCCACTATAATTTATATTTTTCATTTCATGCTAGAGTTGCTAATGCAATAATTGCCAGGGTTCAAACAACCCCTCTTCATACGTTAGACAACCAGAGCAGCGGGCCTTCCTATGGTCTTTAAGTACCCTTCTTCCTTTAGGGATCTCCAGAAAGACTGGTAAAAATTACCCAGAAAGATACGTGAGTTAGACTCTATCACAGAACTCTACCCACATACATTCTATGGTGAACAGTCGACTGCATATCCGTCGAAACACATTATTTCATTGGGAAGAACAAGTGAATGGTTACAAGGAGATAGGGCTTTATTCCTGTATTGATACAACTCCAACAACATGACATCAGCAAGAAACAAACTCAACTGGCGAAATATAATTTTGAAAAGTATTCAAGTCAACAAAGACTCCCGGCCTTTACATCGAATAGGAATACTAATTCCACTCAAACTGCCAATCTAACCTTAAGAACAAATGCTGTTGGATTTATTTAAATCACAATGGTCTAATGATCTATGTTCCTTTTAATGAAATGTCACAACGTTCGCAACAAAGAATTAGGAAATGTCAAGAAATGGGACCAGAAGTTTGCCAATTGAATGGGGCAGACGCACTGAGTATACTTGGTGCTACTCTTAACTTTATTTACTTTATAACGGGCGGCTCGTACTCTTTTTAAAAACTTGGTGTTTTTTTTTACGTTGAACGTTTGTTGGTAATTTATATACAGATAAAACCCGTAAGTACTGTAAAAACAAAGCGTAAACACCTGCTGTAAGTTGCATACTCCTTAATTGAAGTATTGTTAGCATTTTGGATAAGAAAATAAGGAAAAACTGGGAATCACAGTGAAATCGATCATACATCTCTTGCAGGTCCGAGTGTCACATATAAATATTATGATGGGAATTCGGTAGTAGTCCCGACACCGACTCTTCTAATAAGAGTGACACACGCTGCCATTGCAACCGAGTGTACGGGAATTTGGACATTTCTCATGATGTGTTCTCTTTTTTTATAGAACATGAATACTGCGAGTAATTATTGCAGGCTTTTATCATTTCAGTATTTTTATTTTGCTCCATCCACACTCAAAGGGGGGAATTTCATTGACATCGACTTTCTATGGCAGTGAGTGGTACCCGTATATGAAGTAAACGGGTACCTACTGGGACTAGGAATACGGGTGGGAATATTTTGTGTCATACCTTTCTAAAAACCGACATAGTCCCTCTAGCATTTACTTTAAAAAGACGTGAAAACAATGGAGAAAATTTGGCGACATTTTAGATGCCTTCTCATTTTGCCAAGAGATCGGTAAGTATTGATATTAAAGATGATTTATGTACAGCTACTTTGGCTTATGTATTGCAATTTTTGTTGGCTTAACTACTACTGAACCTATTGAAAAAGAAACATTTTGGAAATTTATCTCAGTATGTGAACAGATCATCGAAGCAGTGTTTTTCTATTTTGAAAATAAAGGAATAAAATGCGAACGAAAATAAAGAAAAGTTGTTTTTTTTTTTAATTATATGACCTTTACCAACAGCCGGCCATTGTTTTAGGATCTTTGCAACATTTACTTTCGAAAAAGCATACTTTTATAGGGCCTGTATTCACATGATGACACAGAATGCACAGCCCCAATTTTGTAAAGTCATATACTTTATACTTTGGTGGAGCCAGCTGTTGACTGGTTGGGTTTATGGTTTTAGATAAACAGCTCACTATTGACTGGTTGGAGTTTATGGTTTTTAAAAAACAGCTCGCTGTTGATTGGTTTGAGTTTATGGTTTTAAATAAACAGCTCACTGTTGACTGGTTGGAGTTAATGGTTTTAAATAACCAGCTCACTGTAGGTTGGAGTTTATGGTTTTAGATAAACAGCTCACTGTTGACTGGTTGGGGTTTATGGTTATAAATAAACGTGGGTATTTCGCATGTAAAAACACAATGGCTGCTCAACTACAACTTAATTTCTTTATTTTGACAAGCCAGGCAAGCAGCAGTGGAATGGGGGTAGGACATGCCATCCTAACAGCATTAGTGAATTCAAATCGGCATAAAAATCCGGCATCAACATCCGATATTGCTAGTCTATTTCAAAGACTTAACGGTAGGAGGGCGCTCTTACGGGTATCGGACGGAGACTCAACTAAAGGCTATATGTGGTCACGAATATTTAGATCTAACTGACCGTTATTGGAAATTACACTGTTTTTCAGCGGGGAAGCAACGAGGTTAATCCGCCAATCCCGACGGATTTTTAAGTCAATAATTTGTTTCAAAATGACATTACTAATAAGATTTTGTTGAACGAAGGTTTAAGAGGTGATTTTATAATATCACTTGGACCGAGGCTGCCGTAGAAAATGCACGTAAGAATTCCAAGAAATTACCGTTTGGAAATCCCAAATGCTCAAATCGAACAGGTCGTGTCCTTCCCCCTGGAATCTAGTATAAGTGGACGTTGACGTATATCGCAAGCCATAAAAGCATTAACTTATTGTCGCAACGCGTTGCAAGAAAGTAGCAACGCGTTGCCGATATTAATTTCGCAACGCGTTGCGGTGTCGGCCAATTAGAATGAATTTCTGTGACGTATTCACAAAATCTAGCAACGCGTTGTGGAAACTCACAACGCGTTGTGAGCTTCACATCACGTTGCAAGCTTCACAACGCGTTGCGAAGGTCCATAAGCCATAAGGGTCATCATAACGTATTGCCGAAACACGTTATGAGAAAGTCACAACGCGTGGCGACATTTCGACAACGTGTTGCGACATTTGGACAACTCGTTGCGGTGTCGGTCAAACAAAATCATGAATTTGTGTGACGTATTTCAAAAAGAAAAAGATCCACAACGCGTTGCAAAGTATCTGACAACGCGTTGTCGAATCTCACAACGCGTTGCAAGCCTTCACAACGCGTTGCAAGTTTCACAAGGCGTTGTGAATTTCACAACGCGTTGTGAAGGCCATAAGGGTCATAACGTATTGCCACAACGCGTTGTTAAGGTTTGCAACGCGTTGTGAAGGTGGCAATGCGTTGTGGGATTGATATATTTTTGAAATACGTCACAGAAATTCTAGATTTTGATTGGCCAACTCCGCAACGCGTTACCGAAATTTCAAAACGCGTTGTGACTTTCCCACTACGCGTTGCGGTAATACGTTATGACCCTTATGGCTTGTGGAACTTGTGAAGTCGCGAAGGCTTGCAAAGCGTTGTGAGTTCCCACAACGCATTGCTAGATACTTTGCAACGCGTTGCGGGTCTGATTTTTTAAATACGTCACAGAAATTCATCATTCTAATTGGCCGACACCGCAACGCGTTGCGAAATTTCGGCAACGCGTTGCGACAATACGTTAGACATATTTTATGGCTTGCGATAGATGTCGTCTGCGAGCATAATGGCTGGCGTGTACCTCTTAATAGGCCACCTGGGATTAAGGGGTATGGAATTAACAAATAATTGCAACATTGCTGTCATTAGAATGTAGGTTTTAGTCAGAGAGAATGTTCATGTAATCGTACAGTTGAGTATATACACAATTTTTTGCTGAACATGATAGATTAGGGTGTGTAGAATAAGAATCTGTCGGGTGTCACCTGGGCATCCTTAGGCATTTTGAGAAATCCAAGATGGCGTGGCCATAAATGATAATTATCTATTCAACCATATATATTATCAAACTATGGAGTTACTAGATATAGTATAGGATCCAATGAACAAGTGTATTGCACTTGTAACATTGAGTCATACTTCAAATTCAAAATGGAAGCCAAATCCAATAATTTTAAAATATGCCCTATAACAGCAAATACCTGCGATAAAAAATAGACATGAAGTACTTAGATTATGTTGTTAGACACAATAAATGTATTTCTGATACTTTTAAAATTGTCACATGACGTCAATCAATATGGCAGCCAAAAAACGTGAACATCTTCAAAAATACTTAACACAAATTTATAAGTATTACAGCCTTCAAATCGAAATCAATGTTTCAATGACATTAGACATGTACCTTTGATCCTAACCAATGTACAAAATTAAATGCATTTCAATTTGTTTTAAATGCGCCAAAATCGAAATAAAACTAATAAGGTGTAAAGTTGTCAAAATACCATAGGAATTAATTGTGTCTAACAACATAATCTAAGTACTTCATGTTTATTTTTTATCGCAGGTAATTTGCTGTAAAAGGCAAATTTTAAAATTATTAGATTTGGCTTCCATTTTTAATTTGAAGTATGACTCAATGTTACAAGTGCCATGCACTTCTTCATTGGGTCCTTTAGTATATTTATTAACTCCATAGTTTGATTATATAGGGTCGAATAGATAATTATCATTTATGGCGACGCCATCTTGGATTTCTTAAAATTCCCAAGGATGCCCAGGTGGCAACCGGCAGATTCTTATTCTACACACCCTAATCTATCATTTTCAGCAAAAAAAGTGTGTATATACTCAACTTTACGGTCAGGCTATAACTCTCCGACTATTTATTTGAATGTTGCTATGTCTACATGGTGGGACATAATCAACATACGGTCTTTTCACACTAACAATACCTAACAAATCTCCGCATTGTATTTTTAATAACCTGGCTCCCGTAACGATAACAAATCTTGGTTGGAATATTCCTTTCATGGCAATCTAAACACTCCTTTAAATGTCGGAAAATGCCCTAGTGTTTTAAAGAAGTGAAGTTTAAGTGGTTAATTTCATGAATGACATTGTCAACTGCTGATGTTTTTCCAGTACATGGTATTTTGAACAGTATATTGACTCAATTTATCACTCCGCGCATCATCAATTCACATCGATTTGCCAACTATCAGGCTTAACTCTATAAAGCATCTCCTGCTTGATAATTTAACGTGTTGGAGTTTGGCGATTCGTAACTAAAACATTTCTGCTCACCATATGTTGAAAATTTTGGGTCATTTGGTGAATTTAGTTTGGTACTTTGGTATGATATTGTTAAAGGACATCGCCGGATAAGGGGACGAGGAGCCCCTCTATATAAATCCATATTTAGTATTCCACCATCAATTTGATTGGTGTTTTACAACTACTACATCATGTAGGTAAGTGCTTTTTTTTCCCTAAAATACACTTGTATCAAGAAAAAATGACAAAGTATAGAAACTTCCGGGCATGCTCTGGTATTCAAAACAACTTTTTTTTGCAAAATGGGTGTATGTAACTGCGACTTGTTCCCTATGGTAACAGTGAGTCACCTAGAGCTTATAAATCACAATTCCCATGGCGCAGTTCAAAGCTTTCATTCACCATTGTAATTAGAAAATACAACATCCCCTGATTTTTATATGATGTATGATACCCAGACATGCATGGTCAGCAATTTCATTTAGTGTTCAGGCCCCCAGAAAACAATATGCAAAAATGAGGTCTCCCCCCACGACCCGAATGCCACTCATATATATGTTGATAAATAATATAGTATACTCCTTGAAACCTGCTTGTGGTTTTTGAGGAGAAATGGGTTCCATATTTGGAATTTCAATTAAACCCATTGAAATCTGGGCATTAATAATTTTACATAATCCAACTTTTGGGGATTTATGTAAAGGGGGATTTTTTTTTTTAAAACCAGCAAAAGGTAACTTTGAGCATGTCGTTTTATAATGGCGGAACCTTCAAGTTCTCATTCGTTTCTCATGAAAAACTATCAGAGAGCGTCCTTCATTCCTATCTGCCGATGTACTTTCTCTGTGAGAGTTTTTAAAAATGTGAACAAGACATGCTCAGTTGCTATTTTCTTCCTTTCCCATATACTTACTGTTTATACTTACGTGAGTTAGTGGTATAATCCTGTAATATTTGTGAAAACCAGGATTATGCGACAAATCAAACACTGATTCTCACTTGGGTTACACACGATAAGACCAATCGCAGATTTGCTTTAATTGCAAATTGTGTGGTATGTTGATTTTACGCGTTCTGGGTCATCCAACTTGGGCCGGGTAAAATAAATAGAGTTCAACCTGTAACAACCTAAATGACACTAGTTATGGTCTATCCAATTTTTAGCAGGCAAGGCACTATTTTAGCACGTCCACCCAAAAGCGAATTTTTGGTGTCTGGGATGGCAGGATGATAGGCAAAAAAATAAGATATGCTGTCCTCTGGGGCATTGTCAGTTTGTTTCAAAGGACTTTAGTCTAGCTATTGAACATGTCATTATAAGATCGATGTTGACATTATCAGAACACCACGAGACCCTTATGGGGATAGATCCCAATTAAAACACTTTCTCAAAGGTGTTACTCACCCCCCCCCCCCAGAAAAATAAATGTGATGCCACCTATTTCCTTCTTCCTTAGAGCAACATTCACAAGCATCGAATATTATAGTAGCATACCCTTAAATAGAAAATGTTTCGGTAATATACCCTCAAGCAAACGTACAAGCCATGTTGGAAGGGCAGTGCATACAGCCGGGAATAGAAAACATACTTTGTCCTGCAGGCTCTTTGTTTTACCCGGAAAAATGTAGGGGCAACGCAGTTCCCCGTACATTGCATTAAATGGGGGTTGACCTTCAATGGGGTTCCCCCTACTCGTTAAGCAAGCATTTGAGACACTCAAAATAGTCCTTATTTTAATCCTATGAGCTCCACCAATTATTTGCAACATTTTTATCCAAATCGAGCAACTTAAAACAATTGACCCTTGTCAACTGAAATTGATCTTTTTTATTGATTTTTGCTTTTTTTTAGCCTGTAGCTCTTAAACCTTACATTGTAGATAGTACAAATTATATACCTCATACACGTATATAGATCCCTGTCATCTGATTGGTTAAAAGTGGAGGCATAACTTCAACTAGCTTCAAGAACTTAACCAAAATGAACTATTCCCTGAGAGCGGGCATCTCATTCATGACCAATACCCTGGACACCTCTTTCCAACATAGTAGACGCTGTACGGACTATAATCCATCCGGATTATGAGTGTACATATTGAAGGCTGGGTAAGAGATGCTCCAACGCTAACTCGCTCACCGGGACATTTCTGTGTGTGAAGCAGACGGTCGCTGTTAGGGAATTTTTGTTTCACATTTCACCACAGTGCAGTGTGAGTGCTGGTTCCAGAAGCCGGTACAAACAACACAGAACAAGGGGAAGAAAAAATTGGGGCAACGAAATGGCTGAGTCACAGCCACGCTTTGAGCTTGTCTTAAATGAATCATAGACGCAGCTGAGAGTGCTACTTACAACGGCAGGTAAAATACGCCGTGAAGAATATTCGAGGATTTATTGACCGCGGTTGACGACCATCTGCAGGCCGTTGGAAAGGTTGCGAATTCGGAGTTCATTGACTTGCTAACATCTTGGCGACAGAAAAAAATGGCACACTTTTGTTATAGCAAAAAGTCCGATGGTGATGGCGATCCGTTTTGGACTCCAACGTCACTCCTCAACACCGGAAAGTTGATATCATAGGGTTGTCATGAAGATTTTTAATTCTTCACGAGTTTTCAATGTTTCTCAGAAACCCTGAAACAGCAAGGTAAGTAAGGGTATTGTAAGCACAAAATCCATATCGACAGTAGTCCTGCTTAGCACGACCTGAGGTTCAGTCCTTTCAACAATATGGTCATTCACTGCCATAAGTATCTAGCCGCCAGATGATAACGTCCAATCTAAAGGTTAGGTGGAAAGTTACATTATGGAACTAATATCGCCAGAAGACATGGGCCTAATTCAAAGGAGTCAATGGATTTGAATGTCAACAAGGTCTACAGGGACAAGGTGTTCCTGGATATAACGCTGAACTTTTGCAATCGTGGCAAGAAGAACTTACGAGACATGATCGGGACTTTTTAAAATGTTGACATGGAATTGAAGAAGCAACGTGGAAATTGTTACTTGGTTGCGTTGTGTGTTTATAATTTTGGATTGTTTAATTGGAACACTAGAAGTTGGATCCTGAGAGCAACGATCGCGTAAGTTACACAAAATTGTTACTTAAACCATGGCCTACACATATTTAGGCCTATGTTAAGAATCTTGGCTACCACTGTTATTTTAACCATCAGGATGAAAAGCAAGAATTATATATTCGGTATATAATAAAACAAATATTGACTGCTTTTTTTCAGGGCACTGTTGAAACTATAGGACCTCGGTGATCCGAAACATTACTATTGACCCTGGCTTACGCCTCGGGGCACATCGCTATGTGTTTCGACGACCCCTTGGGCCTATGTTCACCCATGCACCTCATAGCAGCAGTCACTATTTGTATACTATATATTTCGAATCCTTCTGTTAGACAATTTAACCCCTGTACCAATTTGTCTGGCCCCCCTCTCCTGCAAGGCACCATTTGCTGCACTTTTCAGGGGCCCCTGCCAGGCTGTCAACGTATTTAATCACGCAAACACCTGTTTTGTACTTGACATGTTTTACAACATGCCTCTGCTAGCTACTGGGCTATATGTTTCAAAGCAAAATGGGTGTCCTCATAAGAAAATGGCGGCTACCCGATGCACGTGTAGTGATGCAAGAAGATGGAAGGTTGTGCAAATTGTAGTGCCAAAGGTATACCATAGCGAAGTGATAGGCAGATCCCCATTATAGTCCCATGGCAGGACACAGGTGTGAGAAAAAACACTGACAGAAGTAGAGTCATTTTTTGGTGGCCCCTACACTCAGAAAAGCAGATGTGTCCTGGTATTGTAAAGACTTTTCCACCCATTTAATGCCGGGCAAGCCCTATCAGAAAGTTCCTACTGCTCCCTTGCAAACCGATACCAACCATTTGAATGCAGATTTCGTAGGGTCCTTAATAGATTGTGTAGACCACTTTTCAAAGCCAATCATAAATCAGTATTTGCTGACAGTGACCATCCGGTGTGCTTCTACATGATTCCCTGAGGCTATACCATTGAGAAATATTAGGGCAAAAATTAGTGAAAAGCTCTGCAAAGTTTTTCACCTAGTAAGGCCTGTCCAAACCAATTCAGTCTGATAAGGATCAAATTTCATATCAGGTTTGTTCCAACATCTTGGACCATTTGGGAATTTTCCAGTCAAGTCTTCAGCATACCACCCAGAATCTCAGAGGGCCCTGTAGCAAGGTACCACCAAACATTGAAAACAATGATCAAAACCTATTGTTTTGAGTTTGAGAGGGGTTGGGATGAGGGAGTTCATCTCTTGTTATTTGCTACCAGGAGGCTGTACAAGAGTCATTAGGATTAAGTCCATTTGGGTTGGTGTTTGGTCACAATGTAAGGGGACCATTAAAACTACTGAAAGAAAAGTAGTTGTGTGAAAATCCTGATGTGAATTTGTTAGAGTATGTGTCTCAATTCAGACACAGGCTCCAGAGAGCCACAGAAATTGCAAAGAGAATCTCAAACAGAGCCAGGCAAAAATGAAAACACGGTATGACAAAGATGCCAGAAACAGAGTATTCAAACCAGGTGACAAAGGTTTTGGCACTTTTTCCAATACAAGGGCAACCTCTGCAAGCCAAGTATTCTGGTCCATATGAAACTGAGAACAGAGTGGGAGACCTTGACTACGTGATCAAAACACCAGGTAGACGTTAAAGTACACAGTTGTGTCACATAAATATACTCAAAGAGTATAAAGAAAGAGATGCTCCTGCAAAACCTGTGTGTTCAGTTTCTAGTGCTACTTCTGAGAGTGCGGATGAAACAGTATGTGATCAGGACAGCGCTGTAAACAAAGAAAATGGTTAGGGTGTCAAGTTGCAAAACTAGGTCATCTCCCAGAAAGTCAACAAGGTGAATTGAAAGAATTAATTCACAAGTGGGAAAACATGTTTCCTGATGTGCCCAGTGAGACACATGTCATAAACCATGAAATTTATGTAGGTAATTCAGATCCGATAAAGCAACACCCTTATAGGGTGAATCCAATCAAACTGCAACATATCAGAAATGAGTTGAAATACATGCACATGTTAGACAATGGAATAATTGAGCAGAGCAATAGTAAATGGAGCTCCCCATGTATTCGTGTTCCCAAACCTGATGGTTCATTTGGTTTTGTCACAGATTTTCGTAAAGTCAACCTCTGTTCTAAAACCGACTCATATCCGATTCCACGGATTGATGATTGCATAGATAGAGTTAGCAAATTTTGATTTGTTAAAGGGATATTGGCAAGTTCCCCTCACTGACCGTGCCAAAGAAATCTCAGCCTTTTGTACGACCGATGGCCTATACCAATACAAAATGGCATTTCAAAGATTAGTGAATAGAGTAGTCGCAGACATAAAAGATTGTGAAGCCTATGTGATGATCTCCTTGAGTACAGCGAGACAGTGTGAAGAACATATGAGTCAGCTCCATCAATTGTTTGAGAAATTATCTCAGGCAGGTTTGACTGTGAATCTGGTGAAAAGTGATTTTTGCCATGCAAATGTCACATACTTAGGGCATGTTGTAGGACAAGGGCAAATTAGGTCAATGACAGAAAAAGTTGAAGCAATTGATAAATTCCCCACAGCACAGAGCAAAAAAATAGATCTCATGAGATTCTTAGGTATGGTCGGGTATTACAGAAAATACTGTCCAAATGTCTCAGAAATTGCGTGTACACTGACCAACCTCTGAAGAAAAAATTCAAAATTTGTATTGTCAGAGCAATGCCAAAAAGCATTTGAGAAAATCTAGTCTCTTTTGATGAATGCGCCAGTTTTTATTGCACCAGACTCTCAGAAACAATTCAAGTTGGCAGTTGATGACAGTGATGTATGCTGTGGTGGAGTTCTCATGCAAGCAGATGAAAATGATGTAGATCATCCTGTAAGTTGTTTCTCTAAGAAGTTTGACAAACATCAGAAAAACTACTCAACAATTGAGAAAGAATGTCTTGCATTGCTATTGTCATTGCAAAATTTTGAAGTGTACTTGAATACAACAGTGCACCCAGTTCTAGTGACTTTAGTTGACTTTCATCCACAAGATGAAATATATCAGAGAATACAATATGGGCATAAGACATATCAAAGGAAAAGAAAATGCCTTGGCAGATGCCTTGTCCAGAGCTGCCTAAAATTTGATCAGAAATTTAGTATTACAAAATTTACAACTTGTAATATAGACTGAAGGTAGCAAAGAAGAACATTGTGAAAAGTGTAAAATTTGCACTGTGTAAACTGTATAGATTAACCACAAAATGGTTAAAGCCAGATTTTGGAAAATTGTCATTTCATTCTGATTTTCTTTTTAAGGGAGAGGATGCTATATTATAGCCTCCATTTTGTGATTAAAAATATGATTTTATTTCTCAATTTTATTTGAGAAAATGTTTCTCACGGGAAAAAGTACTTTGTTCATTATGGAATTCCCCTTGTGTTACATTGAGATCAGACCAGATGTTATTTACTAGATAGATTGCACAAGAGGAGAAATGGAATTCCCCGGGATGAAAAAAAAAAAAAAAAAAAACATCCTGTAAGTTGTTTCTCTAAGAAGTTTGACAAACATCAGAAAAAGTACTCAACAATTGAGAAAGAATGTCTTGCATTGCTATTGTCATTGCAAAATTTTGAAGTGTACTTGAATACAACAGTGCACCCAGTTCTAGTGACTTTAGTTGACTTTCATCCACAAGATGAAATATAGATATCAGAGAATACAATATGGGCATAAGACATATCAAAGGAAAAGAAAATGCCTTGGCAGATGCCTTGTCCAGAGCTGCCTAAAATTTGATCAGAAATTTAGTATTACAAAATTTACAACCAGATTTTGGAAAATTGTCATTTCATTCTGATTTTCTTTTTAAGGGAGAGGATGCTATATTATAGCCTCCATTTTGTGATTAAAAATATGATTTTATTTCTCAATTTTATTTGAGAAAATGTTTCTCACGGGAAAAAGTACTTTGTTTATTATGGAATTCCCCTTGTGTTACATTGAGATCAGACCAGATGTTATTTACTAGATAGATTGCACAAGAGGAGAAATGGAATTCCCCGGGATGTAAATTTAGAAAATGAGTCAACTTGATTATGCATTGAGATCAAAACAGATTGCAAAATTTGGGGTTTCTCATGATGTTATTTATATAAGATGATGTAATTTATGTGAAAGAGCGTGGGAGAGCGTGGCCTAGCGGTTAGGGTGCTTGCCTGTGGCGCAAATTTACCAAAACAATTCTCGGTTCGAATCTCGGCGGGGTCACTCGCTGGGATTTACAGAATACCGCTCTCCTCCATGTTTCACTTGGAATTGGGCAAATGGATCATGAAAGCATCCAGTCCTTCGGAGGGGACGTTAAGCCTTGGGTCCCGTGTACAGAGAGTCACCCCAGTCTCAAAGTGCGGGCCATGTTAGGAGCGTCCGTATCATGGATACACGCGGCCCCGGATCAGCTTACACACAGTTGAATAAATCCCGACACCACGACAAGCCATTACCAATGACTTGTGGACACGCTAATAATAATAATATGTGAAATGCATTTGGTCGGTGCAAGATTATGTTTATGCATGATGATGCTGTATTGATTATTATTAGAGATAGGGGAATCTAGTTGTGAAATCCTTATATAAGGAGAGTTTGGAGAGGTTAGATTGGCCAGCCAGTTGTGGGCCAGTCTTTTTGCAAGAGGCTCATTTTTTGTTTGTGTTCAAAAATCAACATTACATTTGTTTACTTTTAATTACCCTGATATTTTATTCTTGTTTTCCGAGCAATTTTTATTTTTTTGATTCGATGTTATTTTCCAGATATTTTAAAATATTGGAAAAGTGGTGAATCTCTTTCAAAGGCTAAGTTTCATTGATGTCTATTACAGTTAATGAGATACGTAAGTGATCTTATGAGAAATTGCAGAGAATAATCTTTGTAACAAATTAGACCTTAGTGTGAATTTCGTCACAAAAAATCGTATATCAATTGTATCTCTTGAGTGGCTGATCTTGTCTTACTCCAGTTACTATCCTAATCGATATTCTTGACCCCCTTTCCCTTGTGTCAAAAATCGTTACGTTTATAGGATTTCATCGATCTTTTTAATTTGTTTCCCAACTTATACCTTTGAGGAAAAAAAACATGGGTGATCAAACTACAAAAATATAATTCATAACTATGGTTATCAAAAATGAATTCCAAAATCAGATGAAATGAGAGTGATATATGGGTTTATACACTCTTTATATACTCTTTTGAGGTTAGGACATTTTAGATGTACTTAATTATGTTAGTTAAGAAGCAACTGTTGAGGTTAACATCTCTGAAAATTTTCACCTAAATCCACGCATCAGCTTTTGAACTTACAACCCGTCAAATAAATTACCTACGGGACACACGTGACCAATTTTCGACTCTTGACAACCGAAGAAACGTGACTTTGCACGGAATAATCAAATACAAAACCGTATTTAATAACAATCAACGTATTTGTCGCACATGTCTTGCAATACGGCCAAGGCTGAATCAGATAATTATATTTGAATATTGTGTTCAACCTAAAGTAGCAAAGCAATATGGAAGAGGCTGGGCAGTTGCAATCACCTGCCCAATTCGTTAGAGGTTTGAGAAAATGGCTCAGTTAGACGAAGTTTACTAGGTAATATTTCGATGCCAGTAACGCTCATATCCAACGTATTTCGAGTTTTATATTACTGATCGTGTATTCACAATTTAACCTAACCCTACATCCTCTGAGAACTAAAGGAATGATTGGTTTGTTTCGAAGATAATCTTTATTATACGATTGTCTGATATACCACAAGTCCTTTGAAAGGAGATCTGTAAAAACGAAACGTTAGCTGTAGTCAACATCGTATTTACCATCGTGCATACAGCTACTTGTGTCAAAATCTGGTATACTGATCTTGTAGGTTGGTACCTCAAAAGCTACTGAGATATTTTTTTTCTGAATATTTGTTTTCTGAGTTAAATAGAGATAATGGTTAATTATTTTTGGAACACACTGTGTATGTTTAGACAAGCTAGATTGAAAAGCTTACAACATAAGCAGTAAGTTCAAATTGAAGAGTGTGGAAATAAGAAGTACTTAAATTCACAGCTTTAAATCTGAGGAAATGTACTTACCCCTTTTCAACTAATCAGTAAATGAAAATATTAAGTGTTTTTTTTTAATTTGAAAAGTTGTGAAAATTACAATGTTGCATGTTGTTTTAATTTATGTCAAAAATGAGTTGAAAACGGAAAGGTGTATGACCTTTGGAAAATGTGTATGAAATTGCATCATTGTTGTGGTAGAATATTTTTGACACTTAGGTACTTCTTATTCTACACTCTTCAAATTCAACTTTAAATGAAATCAGGAGTCAACATTGCAAAAAGAATTTCCGAGAATTCAAATCTTACCTTGAATTGAGTAAACAGAAAAGGTATTTCGCGACTTGCAGTCAGGAGGTGGCTCATCACTTAGAATTTAACGGTCAGCGAAGTCAAAACACAAACGCGCCAAGTAACGGGCATTAGGAAGGATATCCAGAAGATATGTGATCTTGAATGTTAATGAAATTCAAAGCCATTTGGATGTAGATGAGTGTGAGTTGATAAATACTACTGAATAGACGAAAAGGTGATTCACTGGATTGAAAGAAATGCTAGATACTGAGCAAGTAAATATGTTCCATAGACCCCTTCTTTCGTGCCACCTCAAAATATGAAGATAGTTTAACTTATTGGAGATATTATTATATAGAAAATATATTTTTGAATAAAACAAAGTAAAACGAGTGTGTGGATTTTTCTGATGATGTCATTATTAAATAATATGCAAAATGTCATCAATGTAAAAACGATTCCTCCTTGGTCATTGTTTATTTATTTATTCATTGTATTTGCTTATTTATCCATTCGCTTGTTTGTTTGTTTATTTAATTGTTTTTACAATTTAGGGGACCCAACCATCAGCGGTAGCGATTAAGCCCTTTTATCTACCGAGATATCCCTCGAAACTGAACAGGATGGTTTGGCAGTGATTAGCACCAAAGATGGACGCAGGAATTACACTAGTCATTGCGTCCATGAGCTTTATTACGTAAGACATATATTACATACAAACTTTACATTGAAATTAACACATCATAAAATGTAAATACACCATTTTGCAAGACCACTACGTCTAGACCACTACGGGAAGACTTCAAAGCTCAACCGCTGGTTGACAGGTGGTTCATGGCGGTTGAACCGCTTTTCATTGTTTAGAACAATATAAACCGCTTAAAACCGACAAGAACCGGGCGGAACCGGCATGCAGACAACCGATGGTTGTGTTTTGAAGTAACCCCTGTGTTCTGCACATATTGATGCCTCATTTGCATTAATATACACAATATTGTTGTCATAGCGAACATTTCAATCAAAAAGATGCCGATTTTAAAATTGCCCTAAAACCCATTGACATTTTTGCTTTTATTGATAACCATATAATATAGAGATATGCAAAGATTTCATGTTGCATGAGTTAGTTCAACTTTGAATAATTTTATTCAAAGTACCAGCATGCGGCAAAGATACTGGAACTACTTATGCAAATGAGCTAATTAATAATATGCGCAGAACATAATTTACCACTTTGGCGGTTTTAATTTGAAAATTCTAATTTTGAAATTCACAGGTTGTGGTATTCAAAAAGTAGGTTAGTTACTTTCTGATGTGTTTACATCCATTGTTTTCAGGACACATAAATGGTAATAGTAACCTCTACTAAATGTTGTAATATATTTGTCTTACATAGTTTAATTTTATAGTCCTTTAGATTGAAACAGATGAAACAGTAATTGAATAATAGGAAACAAGTACATGTAATGTTGCCTTTAATGTCTTGCGTTCTGCATCGCCCCTATCATTAGGTTTGGGTTGATTGAATGTTTATTAAACTGCAAACTGCAATTCCATGAACATTCTTCAACCGGAATGTCCCTTAAAAATGTTTCCTGCACAACCTACTCATTGAAACCGATCATAATAGATCCATACGTCGATAGACCAGGTCCCAACAGATTACCTAATACTTTTCAACTGCACATTGGGCTGTCCGAATTCACTAATGCGGTACGAGTTTCAAGCTAAGGTTGATCAAATAAGTGATCTCCACTTCTTATCACTTCAATGTTTGTCTCACGTAGAGCATAGCTTTGCCATGGGCGGTTTAGGATTTGATCTCAAATATGTGGAAAATTAAAACAAACCCGTTAAAAGAGCGTCAAAATACAACGAAGTCATCCTTAAGACATCTTTTACAGGAAACACATGAAAACAATAGGGGCCATGAGGTGGAAACTGTTCGCTTGTAAAGTAATCACGCCTGAAAACTAGTCATCACTGTAGACAATTTTGGCTAGGTATTTTCTGGGCCGCTCGGGCTATGCTGTTTTTTGGAAACCCCTTTTTTTCGGGTTAGCATTTGCATTGTCCCTCGATATAGCAACGTTTGGTCCCTCGATAGAGTATTTTTTTTTCACCTCGGGGTAGTATATCAATTTAGATACAGTTTATTGACAACTTTACAATTAAGTGTTTTGGTATTTTAACTACATAGTGGAATTACTGGCGACCTTCGTTGTTCCTTGTTTGAAACGAATGCACAGGCACAAATGGCTGAGTATGGGCAAAGTGCAATATTCTTACTGGGTATAATGTATAACGTACATAAGTACTTCAATCTACACAGGGCTCTTTGTTTAGAGTAAGGGATGGTAGTTCAATTCGAGAGTTGTGGGGTGCCAAATCGTGTACCACGCATTTCAATACGGAATAAACCCCAAACTCGTTCTAACCCCGTCTTCATGGCCAAATTCATTCCCATTGAAAAAATGTGTGGTACACGATTTGGCAGTCCTCTTTGGTGATTAGTGCATTGCAGAAATGGGTCAAGGGGCACACTGAAAATAAAATAAAACAAAACAAAAACATGTTATAAAATAACATCTTCCATCTTAAGTAGTGTCAAACAACAGTTCAAAGTGGTAGCAACTGTCAAGAAAAAAGCTTTGTCCATTACTACCTTGATCTTATCTTGTAGGAGAAGGAGAAAAAATAAAGCCTGACTGTTAGTAGTTGGTCCCTTATTGATAGTCGGTTACATAAGTAGTACATTGCAAATGCTGAGAAAAATAGCACCATCGATTTTGTTTTATTTACTGGCTAATGGATATTGGAATCCAATAGATATTAGAAAACTTTACCCACTTTTCTTACACATAGCCATGGACTAACACACCCACACGAAATTATATTCAAGAGTTGATCACAATGATAAGAAATATCCGATGGATGGGTTGGGTTGTTTAAAAAAAAGTACCATTATTGTCAATCACTGGCATGATCATAAAGGATGGTTGGAATCATGGTAATTTCTTTTGGGAAAAGACAATTTTAGATGCGGTTGAAATTTCCCCAAAGGCTTCAGCGTAAAAGTTAAAACCTTCTAGCACAGAGCGTCATTCTGCGAATAAAACAACGGTTTCATGCTACAAGAAATACCCCTGATAGCACTTGTCAATTTTAGTTTAGCAACGGGAATTATCAGTTCATTGCCGTTAGTAATTAAAGTACTTAAAGCAGTCACAAAGCTTTCCAACCGTGTCTTAAAGATACCAATCATTATGTACGACAGAGGAGTAAGATAATAAATTTTAAACCACAATTTCACACCACCCATTGTATTTGCTATTAATTTTGTGTTCCGTCCCTTCCCTAAAATTTTCACTGAGGACTATGGGGATTAGAGCACACCATATATGGGCATTGTAGGTTACGCTGTCACTTTGCGCCCGAAGTGGACCCTAGGAATTATTTTGACGCGTTCATTTTGCTTGTCTTATCCATCTGTGAGATGCTTATTTAAAATTAAGAGAATGTACGAAGAAAATATCGAAAAATAAACATGACGCAACTCCCAAATAACATGTACCGAATCTTACGTGCAATTAAGAACTACTCAATAGAAGAAATGTAACTTTAAGTTTGTATTCTGGTATTTAAAGTGCACAGAACTCACCCCAATCCTGCAATTTAAGTACTCGGGCCAAGTTAGGAGAGTCGTATCATGGATACACGCGACCCTGGATCAGCTTACTCAGTTGAATAAATCCTGACACCACCACAAGCCATTACCAATGACTTAAGAATACGCTAAGAAGTATTTACGTACTTTTTCGCTATAAACTCGTGTGACAACCAGTGCAAAAATTGTATTGGAAAATACATTGTGGGAAGAACACTATATCGCCTCTTGTAAAAACATAACTTTAACAAGAGTGTATAACGCACGTGCATGATCATAAACAAATTTTCCTAACTTGATGGGGGTTTGGAGGGGGGGGGGTAAGAAATTATTACACAGAACCGTCCACAAGCAGAACAACAAAACAATTGTTGTTCTTAATGACATTGCGCAAAAAGGGTGTGTCCTTGGTGTAAATATTCAATGATTAGACTAGAGTTAGACTCTTTTACGGAATAAAGCTGTAGAATCCTTGTAATCCTTTGATCCCTAAGAATTTTCATCTAGGCTAATTTCAGGCATTCTTACTGAAGGATGAACCAAAAAGTCATTTTGTTGCTCATGGAATTTGTTTTAAATAATTGTTTGGGGGTTCCGCCTATCTCCGTAGATTACAAACTGAGAAACACTGATACCAATTAATATCAAAATCTACGATTCCCTTGTATAGGGGTAAGTAGGGATGGTTTCAGGTCATAATTACACTCATAGAAAAATGTAATGCTGTTGCATTAATTGATTGAGTTTAGTTGAGATGGCTTAATTGAGTTGAGTTAATTGAAAGAAGAAGTAATGTTTACTTGGCTGAATGAGTTGTGGTTACTAATTGATTCCTTTGGGTGTATACCCGCATTTTTAGGGGCGCCCGTCGCCGTCGCATCATGGCGTTTACAATATTATTCAGATATTCAGATTCAGAAAAGTTTTATTAGCATTTTCTTCAGTCACGTACCTATAAATGATCTATATATATATAATATATATATATCATATATATAATATATATATATAATAGAATATATATATCTATATATATATATACACCATTTATATATTTTAATATTACAATTTATAATATGAAGGCATATAGTACAATTTTATCATATTACCGGGTATACCTACTAGTAACTGTATTGCAGTTGAGGAAAACGTTTAAGATCGATTATGAGTGGTTGTATAACTTACTAGAAAAGTTAAAATTTAAAAGAGACAGAGGAGGTTCCAGAAAGAAGCGCCCCCAATTTTTCTCGAAGCTAGGTTTTTACATATTTTTAATGCTTACCAAGTATTAGATCACACCTGAAGTGAATAAGCCAAATCGTCGTCCTTTATTATAAGATATGCTTTAGTAGTTTTCTGTCGTGCACTACAGAAAGTCAAAGCAGGTTTTCTATGGGGCCGATTACGATAGCAGACAAGTTTAAAACAGGGTTGGCTGTTTTCTTTTGCACATGTTTGTCCAAAAAACCTTCAAACGGTTCCTCGGTAGGTGGTCTAGAACCTATCAAGTGCAAATTGCGAGAAATTCATTTCATAAAAATCTCCTCCTGTCACTTTAACAAACTGAGACAATACAAAAATATGCATTTTGGGCTTGTTTGTGAAGATTATAATATCATAATTCCAAAAATAGAAACCTTTTATAGGTGTGGGAGAGGCCATTAAGATTCAATGATCTTAAGTTGCCCCACCCCTTGGGTGGAATACTTACATAAAGCTCATGGACCGTGATACAACTCAGCATGTTTGTGAATCAAGATTAGGTGAACATTCATCAGAATACAAAGCTCGCCACTCCACAGAGACTGCCCTTCTCCATGTTAGTGTGATTTGGTATGTCAATGAAACAGTTCACGTAGGATTTTTAAAATTATGGCGTTCAAATTTTCAGACTGCTGCCCCCTTCTTCAAGGTGGGGGATGTTACTACAGAGAAAATTTGAAATCGAGTCAAATTGTGTTTTAATGTACAACGCGGCACTGGAAAATTTTCACAAATATGAAATTTCTTCAATTTGCTCTCAAATGATAGTCTAGGCCAGTGGAAGAAAGAGATATATTTTACACATAATAGAACATACCCCAAAACAGCTAGGGACATTGATCTGAGGATAAAGATATCCAGGTAATTTGTAGGCTAACCTTTAAGTTTTTCCATAACTTTAATCAACAGATGTGTCTATTACCATGAATATTTTGACTCGTACTCACTGATATTAAAACCACAAAGGTTATAGACCGTCAAACAGTGTGCATAGCGTGGGAACATTCATACGGCGTGCGTTTATTGTGTAAAACGAATTTTCGTCGTCTGCTGAATTCGCGTCGCCGGCGACGTTAAAATTTACAAAATCGTTACGTTTACCCATAGGAAGCTGATTTTGGTCTTAATCATTTCGGGTGAGGGCTTTTGTATATAAAAGCTTTACAACCATGCAAAAATATCGATTTTGAAAAATCTTGAGGGCGCACTATTTTTCAAATGTGTCAGTGTCTCTTTAACATGTTCGTCTCCTTATAAGGATTAGAAAAAGCATATATTGCCTTGGTTCCAACCTTTAGTTAAATAGTTTAATTATAACCCATAATGATTCAAGGTCAACCTGGGGTAAAATTGACCCAATGCCCATATTTTGTTGAAACTGATGACAAATATTTCCAAGATTTTTTTCTATTTATAGTGCATGAGCCAGACCATCAATAGTAGCCTTATTGGTATCACCGTGGGGGGGGGGGGCATAAGCATGCAGATTTGGGCTTAAGAATTTCAGGTAAGGGCTAATGTATATAAAAGCTTTACAACCATGCAAAAATATCGATTTTGAAAAATCTTGAGGGCGCACTATTTTTCAAATGTGCCAGTGTCTCTTAAAAAATAAGGTTTTAGTTACATATTGACTAGGTCTTCTGGAGTAGCTATATGGCTCATTAGTATTGTTCGTATTTTGCCCACTTCTTTTGTGTTTTGAAAATAAAATTTATATAATTTTACAAGCCCAAGAAAACATCAATTGTTATTGTGGATTTTGTGTTGCCTCCTGACCCTTCAAACGTAATGTGATTTAAATATTGTGAAAAACGTGTTCGTGAAAATGGTTTGCTTAGGGTTTCAATGTTCCCATGGACTCAACGAGAGTGAACACACCTCGGTCACTTAAATGCTTAATTCTTTCAATAACGAGAAGGGGGTAAAATAAATGAAAAAATTGAAATTTTGAAAGAAAAAATATATATTTCCAAAAGGTTAGACTGGTATTAGTCGACACAAATACACTTGATTGCTTTAAAAGAAAATAATAGCCTCGATAGTTTTATAATCATTCTCGCATTGTAGTATTATGGTCCAATCTTGCTCTGTATTTTTGATGTCGGATCACTACCTACATAGGAGACAAGAAGACAAATATTAAAAAAATATAAAAATGTAATCCAAGCATATCTCTCTGGTAGTGTTTTCAGCATTTTCAGTGTACGTAAAAATGTAATTTTATTTGAAATCGGTAATATTATGATTCACAAATACCTTGGACATTTAAAGGTGTGTGTTCCGATCGTCTTTGGGGCCCCTCTGATTTACCCGGAAGTAGTATCGATTTTGATATCAGATGAAAGGCCGTATTTTTCTCATTGTCGTCCTGAAATTTGAGCCCTCAAAACCATTTCATTCCCAAGATATAAACAAAAAAACGCCGTTTTAGTGGTTAACCATCAATAATAGCACAGTATTGAATAGGGCTTTGCAACATGCATTATTGCGTCTACCATCAAAACCGCAAGTTTGTTTCCCATGGTACTTGACGGGGTGTATGTGCAAGTGCCGGGCTCTCATATCAAGTAGAGAACACAATATACATAAACGGAACAAGCACCTTAAGGCAGCCGTAGTTCTAACATCTCTAAATGTTAAGTCAAGCACAAGTACCACAACTCTGAATTATGTCAGAAAACAAATGAGTGATCCAAAATAATCGGGCAAGTCGACTTTGTCCACCCCTCTTCCATGAGCATCAATTTAAACATGTATCATCATTATAACAAACATAAACCAGGCCATAACACAAACATAAACTCATGTGTATGTTAATACTATTTTCCAACAAACCAGAGCCAAAGAACTCAGATTAAGATCAGCAACTAGGAAGATTTCTCAAAATGTTATATCTGACCAATCACATAGCAGGAACCTGTTATATACGTCTAGTGTCCCTTTTTTCTTTTCATCATATTATCAATGTGCTTCTTTTGTTCAAGTGTCCATTATAGTTACGAAGCGGTCAGAGACCGTTTATTAAACCATGAATATTGCATCACACCGTTCTTTCGAAAGTGGTCTCGGGACACTTCCGGAGAAAATAACGTTCTGATGGAATATCATAGTTAAACAATAAAGGACAATGGAACAAAGGAAAATTCTAGAAACACCTCGGCCTCAGGTGGTACAAATGAAGAAATAAAGTAGTGAAAGAACTCAATCTAAAAGCTAATTGCCATTTACTTGTAAGCTTATTGTCGATTACGTTCAGGGCAAAGTAGTGATTGTACGTTAGGCAAATTTTTCTCCTTCACTTTTTAAGGGACAATCGAAACATTTTGCCTCCTTTCTATTGTTGAATAAAAACGGCTGAAAGAATTATTGTGATTGTGAATTCCCTCTGCTGGTTAGCTTTTAATGTACAATCCGCTTGGAGCGGACAAGATAGCTCAAAAGCGGACAAGATAGCTCGACTCCAGTGTATGCTCATTCATCCTTAAGGGTGCGTTCGAGCCTGTCAGATTCAGACGGACAAGAAATAACCGCTTGGTTGTTCCGATTCACCATGCAGATATGTTGGAAAATGATCCCGGCTGCGATGGTTATCTCGATGTATGTTGCTGATAAGGGAAAGCGCTGATCCATCCCGATCTGCTGCATCCCTTGAAATGATGCTAAATGTTTATGACATCCAAAAATACAAAACACATCTTCATCACAGTGATTGTTATAGGGTGATGCTAATATTTTTCAATGCGAGAACTTCATATCACGGGTACGAGTCAAAATAAGCGCCCTCTAGTTTTGGTACATTTTAGTCATTCCGCACCATGGCAACTATTGAGGGCCTATTTTTACTAGGGGATGCAAAGAAATTCTACTTGCTTTGTTATTGATGCAACAATTGGCAACTACTGATATATAAATACATTATAAAGGTTTTTTTTAATACGGAATCACAATTTTAAGTCCGATTCGTAAACTTTTTAGAAGCCCATAACTTCAACGGAATGGACTTTTGAATTTTTCCTTTAAAACCTCAAGTCTGTAGGCCCATAAAATGTACCTTTGACATCAATTTCAACAATGAGAGCGTGGGTTCCACACCTTGGGGTTTGGCATGGAATGACCCTATATATTTCAATTTACTGATAATTTATAAAAAACAATAAAAGCGATTTTTGTTCTTGTCACGACGTATATGTAAGATAAAGAATTCAAAACACACCGTTATGAAAAATAATGGAATTTTGATAAGGCCTGGCTTGCCTGTCAGACTCCGACCTAGCGGCTCGCCTAAAGGCTCACCGCTAGGTCAGAGTCTAACAGGCTCACCAGACCTACAAAACACCATTATTTTACATAACTGGCAGATGCTATTCAGCAGGTACCTGTTATAACTGACTCAATGTATACACTGCATACAGTGCTATACAGCAGGTACCAGTGGAAAGGGTTACTGTTCCTTAACGTATTGTACACGCGTATTTCCAACCCTGGACTTTGTAATGTTTCTCTTTACCCTAAAATAATATTTAAATACATTTATTTTAAAAAGGCATGGTTGGATTCGAACCTGTGATATCTACATTATAAATCGATGCTCTTATCCACTGCACTAGCGAGGAAGGATGTGGGAGGTGATTGATTTTAATCCTACATAAGCTTTACGGAATAAAGCGATAATACTATTCTGATATGATAGCACTGTATGCAGTGTATACATTGAGTCAGTTATAACAGGTACCTGCTGAATAGCAATAACATTAAAACCAGTTTTTAAAAAACAGGTTCCTGCTTATGTGAATTGGGTGTATATCTTGAAAAGGTACCATTTGGCCTATCTCAATCTGCTGACATGAGTACATTTGATTGGTTCACGACAAATATTATTGTACCTTAACGCGGACAGTTGTCTGGCAGGGAGAAGAAACGGTCTGGATCGGTAATTCCTTCACGAAAGTCG
This sequence comes from Ophioderma brevispina, assembly GCA_023653785.1. Taxonomy (NCBI): domain Eukaryota; kingdom Metazoa; phylum Echinodermata; class Ophiuroidea; order Amphilepidida; family Ophiodermatidae; genus Ophioderma; species Ophioderma brevispina. Next base: position 26,427 of record JAMKCH010025436.1, read on the forward strand.
AAGTAAAGGCCGCTATAGGAAGCATTTTCTATTAATGAGAATAAAAGAAGAATCTGTAGAGACATGCGTGTTTGTCGAGTCATGAATATCGTCAAGTAGGCCTATAAGGATTATTTGTCTAAAAGGCGCTAACGCCAATGATTTAATGATGATAAATCACTTGAATTGACAATGATTTGGCTAGTTTTTTTGATAAAATAGTAACGTGCTTTAGCCCCATGCACTTAAAACCTAGTTACTACTACCTAATACTCATGTTCACAATGTTCAAATTTTCAAATTCGTTTGCTTGCTACTTTTTGCATTTTCTAAAGTTTAGGTGTCACAGCAACAGTGGCGGCACCACGGGAAATTTGTGGCAAAATTCGCCGATTTGGGGCCAAAATAACCACATTTGGGGGAAAAAAATCAGCGATTTTGGACACAAATTAGTTTAAAATTTCAGAATATTTGATAATTTACCCACCCCCCCGGAATATCACCTTTTCCCAAAACAATTTCACTTTTCGCGACTTCCCCATCCCCCGAAAAAGATTTCTGGCTCCGCCAGAAACAGAAAAGTCAATGTTGGCATTTTTTAAATCGCATTTAAACGACCATTTTGGATTTCAAAATGGTTGACATTTTGAACCGATGGAAGAATGTTAGACTTGGGCTTTAATAATATTAATATTGGCATTTATAACGCGCACATATCCACCCAGCGGAGTGCTCAAGGCGCGATTGCCAATTATTATTACCGCTGCCATCAGGAATCGTCACAATCATTTCGCTTCATCTAGGTGGCTGCTGGCTAGGCGCACAACTCTATCAGCACTTAGATTGTAATATCCCCCATAACAGCTACCCAATTATCGATTGGTCAGTTTCAACGAAGCAATGGACTCTGTCACCAAGGACAAAACACGTTGGCCTCAATGGGGCTCGAACTTACGTTTTAACGGTTCATGATCGATGAGTCCTGCTCTTATCCAAGGGAACCCAAACCCCCACCCCACCGTGGCTTCGTTTAACGCACGTAGAAATGTAATTCACCATCTAAACCTATTTTGACGATTGTCATATGCCCCCCCCCCCCATCTTGAAATGAAAGCTTGCTAACAAAGCAATAATGCCAGATATGACTTTCTAATTGTGAAAGGCCTATACATGTAGCTCAGATTATAATTTATAATTTTATTATAATTTTTGATGATTTAACAAAACATGTTAGAGATACATGGTAAACTTAAAAGTTTGAAAGATTGTTAAAGGTAGCCATATTGGCCACCATCTTAAAAATTTTGAGCTTGTTGGAAAAAACGAAATTACCAGATATTAGTTCCTACAGGCATGACAGGTAACAGACATATATTAAGACTTCAATTTGCCCATTCATTTCCGTTTTTGCAGGCATACTTTATATATGAGAAAACGATTTTACTTGGCGGCCATTTTGAAATTTAAGAAGACTGCCATAACCAAATAATAGTTTTCCTAATATTCATATGGAACCTCATTATTTCATTGTGCAAAGTACTTGCCATTAAAGTGGCCATTTGTCATAAAAGTGACCATTTTCGCTTGTGTACTTGTGTTGTGTGATAATGGAATAAGGTTATATTTTATTTCACTGTATATCTATTAATACCTCTGACTGTATCATAGACGTTGATACGTTCGCCTTCAAACGAAGAACTATACGGGATGCATTTGTCACGAGTAAACGCCAATACCTCCAGACCTCTTTTGCCTTCGTCATTTCTGTCAACATGCCATAGGTCAACGGACATCTGGCGATCGCCCTGCGTAAGCGGTTCGAATGAACTTGGCGTTTTTCTGCAAATTAACGTTTAATTAAATTTTAAAACAGTGATTAAGGTGTCAACTAAAATAAATTGAGGTAAAAGAATTTCTTCAAACCAGACAAAGGAAATTGACACTGACCTGACTCTCGTACATCATGCCGCTGTACTTCTGCAGAGCGACAACATCCTTGTCTTATTTTATCCCGACTCCTGTTTTTTCGTTGTCAGTAGATGCTGACGTTTCAAGGAGAGGGCAAAGACATGACTTAAAAGTGGGTGGGGCCCCTCTCTCTTATTCATGACGAGCGTGCTCCTTTCTTCTTGCGTATCCCTATAACCCAGCCAGATGACCCTCTTGACCCTCTCCTTGCGAGGTCATCATCTCTTGACCACGAACACCGGCGTTGGATGGATAAGACCGAGATAAGGATGGGTCACTCTGAAGAAGTACATCAGCCATTATGTACAATGTCAGGTCAGTGCTAATTTACCTTTGGTTCTGTTTGACGACATTCTTTACCTCATGATATCAACGAACCTGATGCACTCTTTCACATAAAATAAATTCATGGACCTTGCCATGTGATTTACAATCTCCTGATAACAAGACATATCGCACAACCTCTAGGGGCAAATCATGTGTAGACCCGATTATCTAAATTAATTTGGACATTGAGAATTGGAATTATTTTGATGATTATGACGGCGAATTGGAACAAATCTGAAACTCAATGATCATGAAAAACAAGCTCCGCAAACAAGGCATTTGACAGAAAAATGACCTATGGGATACAAAGGAAAATATACTCCCTCTTGTTTTCAGTACTTTGCTTGGTCTTGTTTCGTATTTCTCTATAAATTCATGACTCGCCATACAACGAGATGTCGTAACAATACAACATACGGTTTAGGTCCAAACGCTTCATCATACCATGTTGTTACGGTTCTCGTGATGCTATTTTCCAGAAATAACCCTTTAAACACAGGACAATAACCTGTGCCAAATAATCTGAAATTTAATGTATAACCAAGATTTAATATCATTTTTAATCAGTTTGATTGGTTCAATAAATTTTTGGAAAAAAATTAAAATCCAAAATAATTACTAATAAGTGTTTTGGGATTTCCCAATTCACAATTTTTATACATTCAGAATGTCCTTATTAATTACAAGTTATACTAACAAGGCCCACTCTGACATGGTGACTAATGACCAGAATTAAAGGCCGACTCAGAACTTTCCTGAGGAGGGCGCCCTCATTTCCAAAAAAAATCGTGTTTTTTTACATGTACATAATGCTTGTCCCATAACTACTCACTGTTTGAAATTGCTAAGCTTCAATCGAATTCCTTCATATAGAACACCCCCTTTGTTATAAAATTCCGGATCCGAATTTTTTTGTTATAACAACGTATCCTATGGGACTAATACTAACACATAGATGTTTACTGCATCAACGAAAAATCCGATTCATCTCAAACATTTCGGAATTGGGCATTTAAGGTTACTATCTTTAGTTCTCGTTGACTATTTCTCAGTATTCCAAAAAATTATATTTCGAATCTCTTGAGTCAACTTTACAAGCAGCTTTTGCAGTTGATATGTCCTTACGATGCCATGTCCTTACGGCCAGATTCAAAATGGCCACTAGAAAAGTCTGCGGGAATGTTCTTTTCCAGAATATTAAGATTTTTTTCCTTTTTCGGAGCAGTCCTCAAGATAACTCAGTCCAGCATTTCAAATGACGTAGTTAGTGATATATGTCCCTCGACGACCACGAATACCCCGACAGTACAATAAATCAAAGTGTTACCTCAAGTCCGTCTAATCACAATATGCACGACTTTTAGGACAAACTTTTAGGATTCTTTTTGTTCCCAAAACTGAAACTCTATCGGCCTAAAGATGGCAGGAGAAAAATAAGCTTTTAAGCTCATGGGGTATTAAAATATCAGGCTGGTAATGCACAGATCTCTGCAGATCAAATTACTGGCGAAGTCCTTAACTACTGCCACGAGTCTCTCCAGTGAGCACTTTATATTTTTCTTTAGTTAGGTATCCCCAATATCTATAATACTTATTACAGTAGCATCATGCATTAACATAATAGTCTAACATGTCAAATGGAACACACATTACACGATGACATCATCTTATCTTTTCCAATAGAAAAATTCGATGACGACTCATGGAAACTACCTATGATGGAAACTTTAATTTGCACAATACTGAAATTTCACGATGGAAAAGAAATTCAGTTTTATAGTAGAGTTTTTAGAATCTCTGAAAAGGTTGTAAAAGAGATTTACAATCAGTACACTACTAGTACACTAGTAGTACACTACTAAATTCCATTTGTTCTTTGTATGTGAAATTAGATACTTTCCTGCAAGGATTTTTTTTTCTCAATTGACATAGAGAAAGAAAACAATATTTTAAATCACATAAATTGAGATTCAAATCATTACACCAAATTATAAAACCATAGCAATTACAGTGTGTGTTCCACAAGGCCTCCATAGTGGTTCAGTTGCTACTCTTATTATTAACATGAACGATATCAACCACACAAAAAACTCCAGCATATTCTTAGTCTATTTGCCTGTGATACCATGCATCTTCCTCTTAGAATACAAACCTAAACTCAATTTAAAAAAAATATTAACAATGAAATAAACCAACCAGTGGCGTGAGGACACTGCCGCTCTAAGTGGGCAAAATTCCAAGTTGGGGAATTTCCCCTCGTAGGGGTTTCAAAAGGCCAATTGTTCCCGTAAAAGGGTTAAAAAAACGGCTGATAAGCATGATTTTTGCAATTTTTTCCGGCCAACGTCATCAGCGGGAATTTTTGCCCCCCCCCCCCCCGCCTTTACGCCACGTAACCAACTGATTATTACGTGCAAACAAACTTCATTGGACTATCTTAAAGCTAAAGTAGATTAAATAATCTCACTCAAGACCAATAAATCATAACAATGTTGTAACCATTGACAATCAATCACAACCTAGTACTTGGCATCGCCATTGACGGCAAGAAACAGCACATTTAATAATCCACATTAGACCTTCATACGCACACACGTACAATAACAGGTGATGAAACAAAGAAGGGGTCATCGAATCGTCTCAGGGGCAACAGTTAGGTGGAGCAGACCCAAAGCGCAAACGGGTTGGCCAGCTTATTCGGAGTTCCATTTTAAAGCCCGTAGACACGCCGAAATCCTTACCTGGAAACACAACGATGTAACGTCTCGTTTGATGGCGTACTTTGCATCCATTTTGTCAACAAACCAGAAGGCTGCTGCCAATTAAAAATCATGAGTTAATTAGGGAATATTATATGACTGTACTCAGTTTGTATTATATGCTCGCCAATAACAATAATAAAATGGAAGTTATGGCGACTTTGCAGAGAACCACAAAACCCTTACAACAAAATTAAATAAGAAATGAATATACAACTTGACAAAAAAGCATCGTAAAACAAAAATTGGAATCAAAAGTTTTTAAAATAAAATAAGTTGTTTTTGGAGGGAAAGTAGGAAAAGGTCAACCGATGCCAAGATGCGTGATTCAGGCACCAGGACCAACATCCGTTTCACACGTCCAGGCGGGCGCTATTCATGATTATGTTTGCGCTTTCTCCGTTAATGTCTATATATTTAAACAATCTTAGCACATTTTTGAAGAGCGCCCCAAATTTCAAAATTTTATATTTTTGCCCCGAGTTATGTGGTAATTGTCTCCGAAAGATACCTGCACACGCGAGTGCTAACGCACAGCCTCCTTAGCCGAGGAGAGGACAGATTTAGAGAACGAGCGGAGGCATGAGGATGAAGGACAGACCGCAGACTATCAGGCCGTGATTTTGTAATTTCAAATGGGATCCCAGATTGGACTTAACGCGTTAAAGGCGGAGCTGGAAATGCTACGTGTCTGTCGTCCATAGAAATGTGCTCAAGAAATAAACCTCTAACTTGAATGCCTGAACCAATAGTAAACAACTAATGGATGAAGCGTAGATATGTACATGGGCGCTATTTCCCGGCTATTTCACATTGTAAGGCCGTTTCCAGCAGCAATGAATTATTAGTCGGGATCCCGATTTTAATTATTCTAATACAAAATTCCTCGTTTTGTGAACCATAGACATTTCGAGCACAAAAGAACAATCATATGCCGGGATCGGATTGCGTGCGTGCTTCTATCGGCGCTCGTCTTGTAATTCTAAGGCCCACCCGGGGGGTGGGTTCGAATCCTATTCCAGGAACGACATTTTAATTTATTACGCTTATACACCCATGTATGTTAGAGTGAGGTAAAGTGAGCAATTGCAATAAAATTGACAGGAAACATCAGAGTCACAATTAAAATAGAAATAGCGGGCATACTGCCCTATGAGACGAGTCGAAAAGATGTCGTCCTTGACCGGACACAAGGTGCAGACGGGATAATGATTTGCTATTCAGCCTTACTCGTTTATCACAGGACGTCTTCGCCCGACTTCAGCGGAGGAACCTGCATACACATCCTAGCCAGGAATTGCTCCACCAAAAATTCGTCGTAGTGTAAGAGAGATAATTATTATTTATTGTTCGGACAGAGACCTGATGCCAACCGCCTTAAGTCCAGAAGAGTTTTTAAGCAAAGTCCAACCCCTGAAAAAACAGTCTCTAAGGAGTTAGAGAGTCGCCTTGTGGAAAGAAATACTTTGTTTTTTAACCAAGCTAGCATCTATTTTCAATGAACCTGGTGAGCATTTTTCCACCTTGACTGAATGGCAATGGCTCAATTAATTCGCAAACCAAGATCCGGTGATCTAGGTTTCTTTGCAGAAGGGAGGCTACCTGACTGGAGGCAGACAGGGGTCAGTTTCCCCAACTCGTGCACAACCATATACGTGTATACTAACTCATGCGTATGTGCTACATACAGATAGTGGGAAATCTATGGTCTGCCTAATGTTGGCGCAACCATGCACAGATCAATGCACGAACTTCAGTGAAGCACCCAGACACTGTACCATCCCTGGCTAGCTCATATTGAGAACTGTGTTTGGACACGAGACGGAAGAATGAGTGTCAAAGACATGATGGAAGTGCCTCTCTCTAAAGGAAGCTTGGTCCGAGCCTTCGAACCAATGACGGTGAATGATCTGTCTCCAAACCCAGCCTGGCGGGAGGTACAGCTGTCCCAAAAAAAAAACTATACAATCAAAGATGATTTTTTGGGCCAAAAATTTAAGTTCATCTCAAACGGAGTTTTGTGATTCTTTTTTAAGAAGGTTCCAGCTTTCATGAGAATTTAGTTGGTGTAATGTGGGGGTCTGGTTCAGGAGTTATGGACTTATATGAGACAGTTGAAAAACCTGTTGGGACAGTTCGGCTATCCTGCTATCAACAAAAGTGGCCAATTGAAAATCACCATCAAGACATTCGTTATTGAAAACTAAAAAAAAGTAGTAAAGTGCTGTTTCTTGTGTTTAACATAATGTCGAACTTTCTAAGCGCAAGTGCTACTAAATGCATGTAGATTGGGGAATTCCACTTCCATAACAGCGTGTTGTCTCAGCTTTACTCATGGTTAGCCGGAAGGTAGAATATAAACCACCTTGTTGAAAAGTGAACTGAGACCTTTGAAACACAACCATCATTTCCTTTTATTGCTCTTTGTTAACACTGTTTTCTTCATTCATATCCTCCCGGGAATCTTGGAGAAAGTGGGGAATAGGGGAAGGGTAAATTGTCCCTCACATTAGAGCGTTGCCACACCATTGTCCCTCAACAAACTTGTAGGCTGTTACATTAGTTTCAGCAGTCAATCTCCCAATTCCCGTAATTTCATGATTCTTGTCCCCTGAGAGTGAGTCCCTCATTCACCCACAACAAATAATTTCTGGTGCTTTCACTGAAAAATAATATAGTGATTAGTTCAAATGCATGAAACACATTCACTTGATCTGTACAATATTCTTTTGTTGAAAAGGGTTTTAATCTCACAATGATGCTACACGCCTTATACATTTAGTTCTTGAACCTTCAGGTGAAACTGGCCCAACGTGGTTTTTAATCCTTTGGTTCAACTGACAATATCTCTGCTTAGGGTCCATCAATTGGATGGAATAAAAGCGAAAATTTAGCTTAGGATCTTGTCTACAATAAGTCAAAATATCTGGCAAAAATGCACAGTTTTATATTTTTTATAATTTTTAGTTTGATTGGATAGTTTTTATTGGGACATTTATACAAGTGTTAGAAAAAAAGCAGTGTACCATCATAATTACTGCCCAATTACATGTAACAAATTTAGACAATCAGTAAGGGCCTGCCCAGGAGAGATTATACACATAAAAAATGATTTTGTAGGATACGTTCCTTAACAGGAATCAAGTGAAGAGCGATCAAAAGTTGTGACCGAACTGTGGTCACGAGGAGCATGCGAATACCAAACGCCGAGCTTTATATGCAAGCGCTGGAACCTTTTGAGATCTATTTCATGGTGGCAGTATAGTAACTTAGTTGGTGAAATAGTCAATGCGGGGTAAGACAAAGATTGTACAGCTGGTTGCAAGATAAAGTCTTAAACCTCCGAATAATAAATAAATAATAAGTAAATAGAGTATATAAAATGCAAGTATTTATATAGCGCTTTAATAAATTAGTCCAAATTCACATTTATTACGCTGTCGCTAGGATAAAGCACATTTTTTACATAATGAATCGGCAGCCAATTATACGGGAGCACAGTATGACTACCCTTAAAGTTCCTTTTACACCTGGGTGAAGTGGAGACAAGCGAGATTATGTTTCTAACGATAGCATGGGTATACGTAAGGAAGATATGTTGGTGCGGGTGTCGAGGTGTGTGATGGGACATCACGAGTGATGGTCACTCATCGTTCCGAGACAGCAGCAAGACGCATGTAAATTGCTCGTATCTAAACCCGTTATGTCGTACACTGAAAACATCAACCAGTAGTTTTTTACTAATAAAAACCACGTTAAAACGATGTCTAGTTTACCAATTGATGGTTTGTAAGTCAAGCTGAACCAATTTATTTATGGTAAAGAAGGCTCTATGAGTTTATTTTAACCTTTGGGCATTTACCTCAATGAGTTTCTGACCGAGAAAAAGTTCCGTTAAACCTGAATAAAAAGTAGGAATGCACGCTTTACATTTGCAAACTAATTTTGGGCAGTTCTATAACGTATTATTAGCGTAAAACGATGTCTAGTTTTACTGGTTTGGGTTGTTAATTTGGCCGTTGAACTAATTTTAACTAGTTTATCCTGTCGTCCAATCACGCTCTAAAATTATGCTGTACAATGCAGTGTCATTGCATGCGAGTATCCAAAGCGAGCAAAAACAAGTAGAAACATAGGCTATTAGATTTGCAAATAAGGAATCAAAAGGTAAACCAATGTATTACAACTTATTACTGCTTGTCCCCAAAACGTTCTATAGCCACCGGAACTATTATTTGAAGTAAGGTATATGCCAGTACTGGCATGGCGACTGTACACGGCGTATCGCGTGTCCGCTATTTTAATCATGGTGTTACGCGCAGTCTACAGCAGTGCGACCTACACGCAAACCAAGCTGCAGCAGATTGTTCGAATCAGTTCAAACAATTATTAATCAGAGGTCACCGAGTGACTCAGAGGATAAAGCAGTCAGAGCACAAAAGCTCAGCCTGAATATGCATGCAGTGTGCATGGTCTGGAGTCATAGAATGTCAGTACATTACCGCAGTAGGCCCATACACGCCGCGCAGGGTCATCTGAACAGCTCATTAAATTGCCGATAAATGAACACGATTACGGCCAAATAGATTGACAATTGTAAGTGTAACGTTCAGCATTTAATTGTGTGAATCCTACTGCGCCTAACATGCCTAAAATTCCTGTATTGCGTCGCTTAGGAGAGCTCCACAAACCACGGCAGCCTACACAGACGCATGCATGTACATGTGCTAACTTGTACTTGTCATGTGACTGAGTGGCGGGAACACGAAAGTTCGGAAAACAATTAGTAGCAAATGATTGGTTGGGCAGGCCTTACCAATTAATTCAAGGTTGTACAAACATATGTTGCTTATATTAGACACCATGCCGTAAAAACCTGCCGATTACATGTAGTAGGAACTGCCATAAACTAGGTGTATCCGTTATTTACGTGCTTACCACTTCTCAAAAGTTGTAGAGCGGGTTAAAGAGCTCTAAAAACTGCTAGCAGAGGTGAACTGATTTGTCGGTAGTGTCTTTTAAAATTTTTTTTTCGAAAGGATGCCGAAAAATCGACTTGTGTTTTCAGTTGTAGTGTGGTTCGGCTGGATTATATGGAATGCCATGCTTTTACAGCTGCATGGAATGATAGACTTCTTCGATGGATTGGGACTTTATATTTCAACACCCGGGATTGTGTGTCTAAATTCCGCGCTGAGGCGCTATGAGTAACATGGCGTCCGGTTAGACAGATGTAAATCTTCGAAGATTAAGTAGGGGCCATCAATTGAAGCTACAACTCAATTCAGATGCCGTTCACGTAAGGTTTCTTTGAAAACATAAATGAGTTGCATTCTCTAATTCTTTTTAAAACTCTCTTCCATTCCATGCATGCCTCGATCATTGAGCTTCAGATGTATGTATAATTAATTAATACACTTCCTATTTTCTCGTTTATGGTAATCCGTTTTTTTTAATTCTAATTTATCCGGTTCATGATGATGATGAAGGAGATGATAGCATATCATCGAGTGTGATTTTAATGTTGCATGGCCGACCTGATCCTGTGACCAGTTAAGTTACGGTAGGGTGTTTAGTCATATGCAATTTTCGTTTTCTCAGTTCACTTTACTCATTGATTGAACATAGTCCGCTGTTTCTTTTTAGATGTTTACAGACGATGCCATAGTTCTAGACGATCAATTGATCGATTTTCATGATTTTACTACGTTTCACTCAAATAGTGTTAAAATCTGGATACACGATTTTCTGCTTAAACCGTTCGATTTATTTTCAGGATCTTTATCTCTTTTCCTAGACGCTTTTATTTCCCATTGCCAATGATGAGCAAGGTAATCTAGCAGAGATTAACATTTCTCTGATCCGTTACGTATTGGATTGACTTATGACTCAGGTACCTACATACACTCCCAATTGGTGATTCGAAAGCTGTCAAACTGCAAAGGTCGTTGTTTTTTAATGTTGTTGTTCTTAATCTGTTTTGTTTTCACACATCATCACAAGGCAAGACTTTGTCTTAAGAATGCTATACAGCTTCTTTTCATTCACAGCATGTTTAGTGTTGAAGTAAATTTTGTAATATAAATGAGGCACTCGCGTGTTGTGGCCCACTTTGGGGCGTTTTTTCGCGGTGTTTTGATAGGTTTCTTTTCTATTCGATTTATATTACTTTATAGAGATATCATGTGTAAAATGCTGAATCAATATCAAGTAGTTCAAATAGACCCACCGATTGTGTTCTTTGATTCTGGAGGCATTCTTAAGATTCATTTCTTTAAGTATATGTGTGTCAGTTATTACGTCCTATTAATTAGAAATGCCAATCAACTCGATGCACTTGCTGATTTTGGTTGTGACATAGCTACTTAGAAGGTAAACTTACAAGAGAAAAAAGTGGGCTTGCTCATTCTAATATTAGTCCAGAAACTATGATATTTTCATACTTAACACCGCTTTAGTTTTCTTTTCAAGCTTGTATAGCCGGTTAAACCTATTCGTCGTTGAAATAACAGTTTCTTGTCTTACAATTGTATCGCGGATTCATTTTTTGTTCAGGAGTTTCATATTAGACCTAAACAGCCTCCTGATTGATGTAATACGTAATGTAGGATATGTTACAATGAATGCAGACGACCATAAGTAACTGCTCCTGAGTGGGTTTGCACCAAGTGACTGTGCGCGTTTTGCATAGAAACTGTTTTTTTTTCTTTGTATTTAACCAACGAAATATTTCCATTTTTTTTTTTTTAATTTTATGTGGATTAAAGCTTGTTTTTTACCTTTTTGGTTGTTATTAGTTTATTTTTATGTCTTTGATTTTAATCATAGGAGTGTTTAATTAACCTTAATGCATTCCATTGCCAGTTGCAGTTAGGGTAATCGTTGCATTTTTGCTTTCGATGTCTCTGAACTTTGAATGGGGATTTCTTCGAAGAATAATAAATCACTATGGTGATAATTTCTTACTCATTTCTTATAGCTTACAGCTTTGTGGAAGCGTAGCCTAGCGGTTAGGTGCTTGCTTGGCGCAATTTACTCAAAATTCCCGGGTTCGAATCCCGGTGGGTCTTGGCAGTTGCTGGGATTTATTCGGGTAACTATCAATTCTTGGCTGATTTGATCTGTATACCAGCTACTGATTAAATACAGATACCGCTCTCTCAGTCTATGGTTCACTTGGAATTGGTCAAATTGATCATGAAAGCATCCGTCCTTTCGGAGGGGACGTTAACCTGTCAGTCCCATGTACAAAGGGTCACAACTGTACACGTACATCACAGTCAGTGTCGAATTAGGTAGGGTGTAACCCCTGACTGTTCCCAATCCGCCCCACCCTCAATGCGTGCCATGTTAGGAGCTTCGTATCGGATACACGCGGCGCCCGGATTCAGCACACTAGTGAATAATCCTGACAACCACCACAAAGCCATTACCATGACTTGTGGGATACGAGCAAACAAACATAGCTTACAGTTTGTTCCGATTTTTCTTTTTTCCTGATATAATTGGTTTTTTTCAGTCTTGGTTTTCGGCCACGTGAACAAGCTGGTAACTGTTACGGTTGTGTGCTTTAAAGCAACGTGTTTACACTTTCGAAACAATTGTTTGGTTCATTAGAAACACATTGATTTACTCGTGGTTTTTTCATCGCAGATGTTTATTTTCTTTTGGTTACAGCCTCCTACGTAATTGTACCACCACTGTCAGTGTGTATAATTCTGCTGTAGTGTCCATACGATCGTGGGAAGAATATGACTCGGCGACCGACTATCTCGTGTGCCGTTAGTTTTTCCTTTAGTAGGTACCCGCCGTGTGTGTGTATACGTTTGTAATTAGTCCCTGCCACAAGTAAATGAAGTATGCCGCTGTAAAATAAAGGGATTGTGATTGTTATTTCTTGTGATTTGTTTGACATTGAGTTGGTTAGGACTATTGGTGTACGTAGATAGGTTTTTCGCGGAAGGCCTGATAGGATGTATTTTGTATACTGCTCGTCTACAATGACTATGCTGTTTTCATTGCGGCAATAATTATCGTTTGCATGATAGCAGTGGTCTCTAGGCTTATGTATGACGAAATTACATTGGTGAAATTAATCGCATTTATGACACCATTGTGGCAAAGAAAATTTAGTTAATAGATTTAATAGATGGGATTATTTTGTTTTTGTTCACAACGATATGGAGAAAAAATGAAGGTTTTTGTCGCCCGGTCAGTTTATTTATTGCATAGTCTAAACCCTCAAAATTGTGTGTCATTTTCGCGAGCCTATGTCATGTGCAGTGATCGGCGTATTTTTTGTTTTCTTGCCCGAATGAAACTCGTGTGTTATATTAGATAGATCAAAGTATTGTTATTTCTTTAGACCCCAAATAAGGGATGTAACTAGTATAGAAGTAGATGTGAGGTAGAAGTGATCTGGGAAGTGATGAAATGAATTATTGAGTATGAAAATGTGGCGGGAAAGAAAGAAGAAAAAAAAGCGGACCTATTTTTTATGTAGAATGATTTTGGGCGTGCCATTTCCTAAAGAATATGATACTGATATCGAAAATGAGCAAGTACAAAGGATCTGTTTAAAACACTTATGATCAATTCAGTTAATGTTATTTATAATAGAATCAACCCACGCGTCACAGGAAAGAAAGTAGTTAAAGACTGCCGTCAATTACTGGGATTTTATTAAAAGGTCATGATAGCCCACTTTACCTGTTTCAGGATGAATGAACTAAAAATATCTAGCCTTTCCAGTTTACATGGAGAGTGCCAAGACATTTGTGTTCCTTCATATCAAAAACCACGGGCGCTCAAAAGTCAGTATACAATTGAAGCAAATGCCAATAAGGAAGCTTAATTGAATGTTTTGAACATTGTTTTTAAATGAAGCTAAACATGCATTACGTTGTCTTAAATGATTTCAGTAACCACAAAATTAATTGTTATCTGCTATCGGACCACATGTTTAATAAACCAATGTCATCCAAGTTTAATTGTAATACTCCTTTATAGTACAAAATGTAGCAGCTTAACCAAATCAATCAGAAAATATGAAAGGTTGCCTTTTCGTGATCCTAGCACTTCATCTTTTTGTTGTTTCACTAGATATCCCTGGAAAACTTATTTACAAAATTTAGTGATTCGGGGGTGCGTTTTTAATGTTATGCCAAATGTGTGCATCCACGCTTGTCCCATTGGGAACTGTCTTGTTATTTCCCTCCGCTTTTTAAAACACAAAATACGAAGGTACAAATATCATTTTTTTTTTAAAGCGCATTTACACGGAAAATTAGGCACACATACGATACTTAATCCAACAATTCAATGATATAAAAATTTCTCAACTTTTTGTGGCCCGTTAGAAGGAATTGACTGTGAATCACGAAAAAATGCCCCTTTAATAATAAACGGCATCACCAGCACACATTTTTTTTATCTGTATCTTGAGAAAGAAATGGATTGAAAGCTAAAAATTCAGGACGACAATGAGAAAAATACGCCTTCAGCTGACATCAAAATTGGATACTACTTCGGGTAAATCAGGGTTTGCTGTCCCAAAAAGACGATCGGAACAAGCAACTTTAATGTACAGTCAACCTCACAGCTTAAAATGGCAACTCATTTTATTTTTGTACCTTCTCATAATAAATAATTTTATTGCACGTAAGTTATGGCTCACTGGTGTACTTCTTAATGTACCTCGTCTTCAACCCATCAACGTGCCACTAGCGCGATGATGTCTTTTTTTAAAGACTCTTCTTGTTTAGATGTGAAGGTCGATTCCTTGTATATTTTGATTAGAATATCTGGCACAGTACATGGGTTCGTTCTGATAGTGCTTGTAAATGTGGTTAACTGGTTAGGCCTACTTGGATGGACTCCATGGGTGCCTACACTCATTGAATAGTGCCGAACTATGAAAGACTGGTTCATGGATGGAATTTCCTGTGTTTCTGTATTCACGAGATTAAGGCTGTGTATTTATTTATAAGCACAAAACATAATTCACATGGCCCATAATTAGGTCGGTTTATACGTTGTGATTCCCTTCTGGAATAAGGGAGTTGATAGTTTGTTCCGATTGACTCTCGTAGAGTCGGTGATACTTAATTCTTTTTTAAAACCTATGTATTGTGATGATAAAATTTCTTTTACTCTACACTTACGCTTGTTCGTTTACTAGTTTGCTCTCTTTTTTCTTATACTAGCAATAGAGGATTAGGTTTTGTCGCTGAATAGAAGCCTATGTAATTTTAATTAAATAAGTACATTTTAAAAGTCGTAAAGATCCGTATGTTTTTCTATAGGCTATGTGAATTGCACGATGCTACAGCGAACTGGCATTTCGGCAAAGTTGATCGTAACATTTTATAGAATATATCCATTGCACTGGCATGTAATAGCCACTTTTGGCGAAGCATTATTCTCGTACAGGGTACATTAACTTAATGCGGGACTGATGTGTACATCAATAAAATGAGTGTTTATTGCAATATTTTGTTTCTTTTTGCAGAAAATGATTTTTTTACAGGTGATCATGTTGTATGTTACAGCTAGATAGAGATGGCCATAGGTATTTTTCAGTGGATAGTATGGAATAGAGTGTGCTTTAGAGTCCAGTTTTTAAAAGAACCATTCTGCGACCACTTAATTTACTCATTTTAACTTGGGTTGCTCCAATATAGATTGTAGAGTAGTATGTAGCAATTAAGATATTCCTTTTCTCTTGCCATCGACATTTGAGTACGACTCTTAAAGGCTACCCCATTTTTTGCACTGGATAAGTGCGGTGCGGGCCCTAGAGTCTAGTAGGCCTAATTGTTCTATTCCTTTTTTCCTGGAGTATTGAGTAAATAGTGTAAATTTTCACCCCTGTATGTTATTTTCAGCCTCCAAACGTGTATGTAAACTATTTGGTGTATTTGAGATGAGTACAAGCTATTGAGCATTTGTTTAATGGCTGGTCTCAATTATTTTATTTTGGAGCAAGAGGCCTATTCTTAATCGTTTTAAATTTTTTTTTATATATATATAGCGTGAGAGATTAGAGCTGCAGATAATGGTACAAGACATGCCATGGGCATAGACATTTTGTAACTGGGCATAGACATTTTGCCACTGGGCATAGCCAGTTTGCCACTGGAATAGACAGTTTGCACTGGGCATAGAACGTTTGCCACTGGGCATGAACAGTTTGCTACCGGGCATAGAGAGTTTGCCACGGGCAATAGAGAGTTTGCCATTGGGCATAGACGAGTTTGCCACTGGCCTTACACATTTAGCCACTGGGCATACACATTTTGCCACCGGGCATATCATTTATGATTTTGCCTTGATATTGGGCATATCATAACAACTAGCTACTACAAGCATTCTGTATTCATGTTTCGATATGGCAAGCTTTTTTTTCGACAATTCATATTTTTTCAGCTGCCATTTGGTTCTTGATCCATTTGGCATATTCAATTCAATCGTAATTTTATACTGTCCTTTTTCAAGGTTGACCAACTCAATTAATGTGACTAAGTTGTTGTGGATTTACCTGTTATATACCGAATGCGGTTGTCAGGTGTTACAGATCATGAAGTATGGTGTGTCATTTGCCATGGGAATTTCATACAATCACTTGCCATGGCACTTCAGCAATATGTTTTCATATGTAAATTTTTACGATGTTTGACATTTCCATATTTTTTTTTCATAGGGTGCCAAGTGGTTTTTTGTTCCCTTTTGTCACATTCTTACAATAACTAATTGTTACCGGTCCCTTTCCATGTGTGGAGAACTGACTGATTCCCCAAGTTGGTTTATTTACAGTTGTGAATTAACCTGTAACAACCTGGACGTGGTTTACAAGTTTTACAGATGGTGAAGCATGACCTTGCCACTCATTTTGCCACTGGATATTATGATACAATTTGCCACTCGGTAATCACAATGTATTTTTGGTCCATCTATCTATCCATCGAACTGCCGCATCCGAGATGCTCACTTCACCATTTTTGCACAGGCATTCCGCTTAATGGTCAGATTTTGTCGTTTCGATGACTGCAGGTGCATGTGGTTTTAGCTCCATGATTGTGCACACAACATTTGTTACAGGGCCACTTTTTCGAGCCCAATTTGGAGCCTTAATTGAAATTGCCGGCAAATCACCAGATGCCTCCGTCCAACACCAACCGATAACTTGTACATCCTAGCAAATTGCTCCACAGACTCCGTCGTACGTAGCGAGCATGCAAGAAAGTAGCTGCCAGTATCCCAATGTGAAGCCCCTATGTCTGGACCGTATACCTGCTGCCAACCGTCCTAAAATCTAGAGAGAGTTTTTAAGAAAGCCACCTCTTGAAACAGTCTCTAAGGGAGGTAAAAGAGTCGCCTTTTGGAAAAAGAACTTTGCCATCAACCAAGTAACATCTATCGTAATTGAACCTGTGAGCATCTCCCCCCTGGAGCTGACTCCTCATGGGCTGAATGGCGATGCCTCAATAATTGAGACAAACTGCCGATCTGAGTTTCCTTGCATAAGTGGTGGCTATCTGGAAGCAGACCAGATACTACCTGTGGTTGTGGAAACAAGCACCCAGACATGTAACACCGCTTCCTTGGTCGCCCACGGCTGGAGCAACAATGCACAAACAAGGACCTTTGCGAAATTCAATGAAGCATCCAACTTGTACCCATCTCTGCGCTGTGATCATATTTTTGATGAACCACGTGTTTGGACCGATAAGAAAAGAAGAAATTGAAATTTCGATTTTTTGTTTGGTATAGCTTCTTCCATGTTGTATATTGAACAGCTCGTAGCTACTTGGCGGCCATAAATGATGCGCATTAATTTTTACCTTTCGCACTTCACTGGGCATTTGTATATATACATTCTTAACCAACTTGATGCTTGTTTCACATAATTCGAATTTATTGGTTTGTATAGTGTTTTATTTGTTCTTTGAACACGACATTACTAATAAGCATTTAGCAACGTATAGTCCAGCATTGGACTTACATGCACAAGCTGATATCGATATTAGCATAAAGGTGGTTTTTTGATTTGAGGCGGACTTACGACACTGCGGTACACTCATCACGATGTGTTGAAGTAAGTGTTTTAAACTGATGAACGATTGAATGCCCTAGCTTATATCTCTAGACGAGTGGTCTGTTTTTAATTATTGTTTGTATCCTTTCAGAATATTGGGAATGTGCCAAGTACAGGATATTTTACATACATAAGCAACAGGGCCATTTCCCCCCAATGTTTTTAGCAGAAAACATGGTCCTATTATGGCCATAAATTACATATTTTTTTGAGTGTGCCGTTTTTAAGTATTTGCGTCTACCTAGCTAAATTGTAGTGAATCCGAGCTTCACATAATAATAGCATTGGAATAATTGCTTCGCTGCCACTGGAATGTCTTCATGAATTTTTCCTCACAGATAATGGTTTCTATTAGACTCTATTTTTAATGTAGTTCATGTTTACCGTCCTTGTTTACTTTGGATAATAGACTGTTTAATTCCATTATTATTTTTGAAGGGTTAAAGTTTATATTTCGCCACTCTTTCTGGCTAGGTGCCATATAGTGGAACATGATCAATTCAGTTTTCGATGTCCTTAGGCGATTTTTTTTAGGGGCTCCATTTCTTGAATTTTGATGCATTTTTATTATCATTGCTGTAATATTTTACACATGTTCCGTATCCCGTTCTTTAATCCTTAGCGGGAAAGGCACAGTTTGTCCCAGCCTGCCTGTCCATCGGGGTGGTACCCCCCTATACGGTATGTTATAATATGTTTCTCTTTGTTCAGGTATAGGGAAGCGCGTTAGAACTATTTCTCTTCGCGGTTGAGCTCGCGATTAAGAGAAATAACGTTTTCACACGATCGCATGTGGTATTACGTAAGGAAGATGTTGGTGCAGGTGTCGCGGTGTGTGATGGGACATACGAGGTGATGGGTCACTGATCCGTTTTTCCGAGACATCAGCAAGACGCATGTTAAATTTTAGTGTTAAATTGAAAACTGCATAGGAAACTTTGTTCAAGGTTTCTTCTTCTTTCTTCTCTTTCTCAGTTATGTAATGAAGTTTTTATATAATATTATGAATATTTCTGATTGTGAATTTTGTCAGTAACGGTTCTTTTAATAGGTAGGTTTTTACTAGTTCTTCTTCTTCGCATTTTGCAGACGGCATAGTCCGAGTCCGTCAATGTATTCTGATGTCAGTTTTGCCATCTTTTACCAAGCAGAGATGGCTTCTATACAAGTAAGATCGTTTTACTCTAGTAAGTGAATCTGTGTTTTTGTTTTAGGGCTCTATTTCTAGCCCTTTTGCCCTTCAGCTGCCTGTCATCGGGAGTACGGAGCCCCCCGATACGGTATGTTATAATATGTTCCTCTTTCAGTAATAGGGAAGGCGCGTTAGAAACTATTTTCTTTTGCTTCCTTCGCGTTTGAGCGCGCGAATTAGAGAAGAAACGTTTCTTGTTCAGGGACACAACACGTTTGGCCGACGCGCCGGGGCTCGAACTCAAAAGCCCGCCTCAAAGCTCATGATATGATCCTGCGTTTTTTCCACTAACCACACGTCTCCTAAATACGCCATATGTTACGAATAGGGTGGTTTACACTCTTTTACAGATAGCTAAAATTCCTTGATTCTTTCATTTTCAGCATGTTTTTTGACATCCAGGTGTTTATGTCAGATAGAGAGCTTTGGAAATTTTTCGAAGAGCCATGCTCACAGCACCTGGAATCTGGATTTACTCACAGAAAGGCTGAAGTATCTCAGCATACGAGTTAAAGTTAACATCATGATTCCTAATAATGTCACTAACTGGGTGAGGAGTACACATTTTAAAACAAAAAAAAGAATGAACCCTGCGATCCTACAATGGAGCCCGCGGAGGGACAGAGGTGTTTGAAAATATGCTGCTTGGCATTTCATTCATTGTTAACATCACTTCGAGTGAGAAAAACGTTTGAAGTGATAGCCACGTTCCCTAAATACTGTAGGCGCCTTTGGCGGATTAAACGAGCTGGCTATCGACGATTACGTCAGATATGACTCCATATAGACGCAACATGAATTGTACATACGAAAATTAACAATAGCGATATTATACAGCTAGTCGCTGGCAATTCGATCGTTTTTTTTTCTGCTGGGTCATAACACTCTTTAATACCTTACTTTCTTACCCCTGGCTATATTTTGTGACCAATCGAATTTTATGCTCGTTGTCCGTTAAGAAAGTCCACAAAGCCCTCAGCACCTTTGATTTGGTTCACATGATCAACAGCAAAAAGGTCGGTTCTGTCAGCGAATCATGTGCTGGCCGTTCGTCTTACACTTCCAACAAATTTTCTAAGAAATTTAGGATTAGTGTTTACTTTTTTTTGTTTCCTCCTCTGAATATACATGTTTAGGCCTACTTATCGGAAAGGGTCAATGTATAATTAATGTTATATATGCTATGAACCATGTCTTTGTATTTTGGATGCAGACATATTTTGCAGTTGAGATTTATATATTAAGCTATATAATTCATTAGCAATCTTGAAATTAATTTCTATTTATAAGGTCATATTATTTACTAGGTTGTATTTGTTTAAAACATATCGTTGATTTACCAATATGGTTTAATGTGTTTTTGGCCTTGTTGTTGTTGTTGACAAATGATGTCTTTGAATTCTTACACTAAGTTGGTTTCTTACCTACAGAAACCTCATGTTTCTCGGCCACGCAGCATCGATCTTGACCAAGCACTATAATTATTTTTTTAATTGAAAACAATATCAAATAAGTACAAATATCAATGGGATATTGACCAATTACGCAAGTATCGACACAACGGGATTTATAATGTTAGTGAAGATTGGACCAAGGTCAGTTAGTTTCGTGACGCCAGTGTCGTATTTTAACTGATACTGACGCGGGCATCTACGTTGCACATTTGCCCTTTATACCTTTCACAAGCTTGTCGGTCTTTTACCTCACACGATTATTTTTTTGATCTAATTATCATCATGCAGTCATTTCTTCTTGTCTGTACACAGAATTTAAGCAAATAAAGATTCCAAAGGTGTTTCGTCGTGTTTTATTGTTTTTATTTCTTTTTAATTATAATTTTTATTTTTTATTACCATTTTGCGATCATTGGGGTTCAATTTTGTAATTTCCTTTGGGGTAATTACCACCCAACAGCGCGACCTGTCGAACCTTTTCAATATCAAACTGACCTTTGTTCCGCAAGAACAAAGAAACCATAACAAAATTTATGTGTGTCGTTATGTATGTGATGTATGTATGTATGTATTTATGTATGTAATGTATGTAATGTTTAGTCCCAGATAAAAATACCATGTTGGGGTCCAATGTCGGTCCAATAACAGTCTCGGCATTGGGCTAATGTTGGCAAACGACATTGGCCAGACGTTTGTTTTGTCAATGGGCCAACGTTGGACCAACATTGTCAATGGGCCAACATAGGACCAATGTCGAATCCAATGAAAAATCCCATGGGCCAATATCGTGCCATGTCGAGCCACGTACTAATTTCCTGCAATCTGTATACTTATTAACTGACAGTTATTTCTAGTTTTAAGCATTATTTTGTAGTAGGGAGGTAGAGAGTGGTCATTACATGTCATCCTACCTTTGGAAAAATGTAGGGAGAAAGTTAATACCCCTTTTATAGGAATAGATGAGATGTCCCAAGACCACGCCCACATATTCACATATTGGGCCAAGGTTGGGCCAGCGGTGTATGTGCCAAACAAAGTTTACATGTAAAGTCAATGTCACCCCCCCAACGTTGGTCCTATCAGTGGCCTTGCCCGACCGCCGGACCTATCCGATGATCGCCGACATTGGCCCAACGTAATCGTGGCAGGTGGCCCGCATTGTATGGCCACCGAAAGTGTTCACATATACAGGTGATCAATGTCCGCCCCAACGTTGTCCGAACGGGGCTTGCCGACCGCGACGGATCCGATTATTGCCGCATTGCCCCAAGTAGTCTTGCTATCTGGGATATGTATGTATGTATGTTGTATGTATGTTGTATGTAAGGTATGTATGTATGTATGTATGTATGTATGTTATGTATGTATGTATGTATGTATGTATGTATGTATGTATGTATGTATGTATGTATGTATGTCTGTACGTACGTTACGTACTTACGTACGTCTGTCTGCCTGTCCTGTCTAAGATGGCGACCAGTGAGGACGTGCCTCGTCGGCTGTCCGACAGTTTTCAATATTTTCCATCTCTGGATCTTCTCCTGGTTCTCCTCTTGGCACATATATCCGTCGTAACAAGCCGTCGATAACGCTGACACCAAAACTGAAGAGATGATGATTATTAGAGTACTGAAAACATCACTGAAAGATGCACTACGCTCTGGGCGTATACGAGCGAAAGAAGATGGCCTACCCGATACCGTTGCTACCGGCACATACGAACCCAATGATGATCCCACAATCGACAGGTTTGATCAATATGATAAACTACTAACTGACCGTGAATGGGCTCGTTTCGAGGGGCTGCAATATCAATTTAGACTGGATGTAGCAAATAAACGACATGGTAAAAATTACAATTTCATCCATTCAAACCCCATCAAATGGTGGAAACTTATTAAACTGTTAACTTCCATTTTTATTCGTGGTGGGGAATTTCAACTACAAAAACCGGATCATGGTGAATACAGCACACCTTTCTTGAAATACTGTATCGTATTTTTCAAATCCAATTCCCTATTCCTGATATGGGCAGACATCATTGGCCAACAATGCTGATAAAAACTGGTATTTGAGGGAAATTCAGTATGGATTGGACTTTGCAAGAAATATTATTCAACCATATTTTAATACTAAAGAATTCGTCAATAACCAAAGACCCAGAGCAATTTCTAAAACAAAACTCAATGAACTTTGGACTCACAATAAAAGAAGAGCCATTGAGATTATCAAGCAAGATGGTATGGATCACCCCAAAGTTTTTGTCCCGCAACAAAAGAAGATGTTACCAATTTCTATACGGAAAAGAGTCAACGCGTAATAGGTGATTTGAATCCTGATCAAGCGCCGTGGGCGGACCTCAATCTTCTTCCGCCACTTGATTTGGACACATCTGAATTAACTCAACGGATTACAGAAAATGAAGTCGAAAAAGCGTTGCGAACCGCTCCGAACAGTAGAGCCCCTGGACACGACAGATTGACTTATGTCGATTACAAGCTCAGCGATGTTATCCAAATTCTGCAATTTCCAATTCATGTCTAACTAACTGTTAAAAATTCCATCTGACTGGAAACCACGTCTTATCCCGCT
Source organism: Ophioderma brevispina (assembly GCA_023653785.1). Lineage (NCBI taxonomy): Eukaryota > Metazoa > Echinodermata > Ophiuroidea > Amphilepidida > Ophiodermatidae > Ophioderma > Ophioderma brevispina. The sequence goes on from JAMKCH010025436.1 coordinate 49,794, forward strand.
AATACCCAAATCAAGTACCGATGCTATCGATCTTTCTGAATGGCGTTTCCTATCTCCAAACTCGTTACAATTTATAAGGTGTTTATGCCAATACCTGGTAAAAAGGTTATTCCCTGGATTGTTGAAAAAACAGACTCTCAAGTAAACAGAAGGTTCATTACCTCGTAATGGTTGCAATAGCATGTATTTGCCTTAACAGTGCCATAACGGGACTTTTAAACACAATCTGGTAAACATGTTCGTTAGTTTTTAGATCTGGCTGATGCGTTCGGTAGTATCGATCACCAACTTATGGTAAACTCTCTTCACCGTTAGGGCGATCCCTGATGCTCTTGTAAGACGTGACTCGAATATTTATAATCATTCAAAACCTTTTCCAGGTTGAAACTAAGTATGGTTTGACTGAACCTATCCTCAGACAGAGACGGTATCACCAATGCTGCCCCTACTCGGTTATTGCATTGAAACAGGGTTATCGGGGGGGGAAACCCATTTGGTTGAGATATTTAAATGATATAGCGCGGGGCCGTCAGTAACCCAACTCAGGTGCAAGGTTATGTGGACGATATAGTTTTGGTTCACGGATGGTGCTTTTTGATGACGAGCGGTATCAAAAATGATCATTTTCTCACTTATTCAAGGTATGCAAGTTCAAACATAGAAATGTGCATTCTACCCCATGGTCATAGAGTTGGGAAATAATGGTAAAGGTTGACGGACTGAAAACATTCATGTTGTAATACACGAAAAAGAAATTCCCAAAATGGCAAAACTGGTAATATTCAGATTTAGGTCATGATTTTGCCTTGATAGTAAGGCAAACCAATACAGGTTAATGACGTTATGGGTTCACTTTAACAGAACTTAGAAAAAATCAAAGCTTCTGTGTTACACCATGTTGCCCAAAGTTGAAGCGATACAATATGATGGATTGTCAACCCTTAAACTTCTTTTTGTGCCAATTTATCGATTCCAATTGATTCGTTAAAATATCTTGAAGACAACATTGTAAATATATCCGTAACTGGTTTGGTCTCCAAGAAGTTCGAGCAACAGAGACTGTTCATTCCAAAGAAACTGGGGGGTCGTGTATCATGGATCCCACGACGATTTACATTGCCAAAAGGATCCTTCTTTTATCTGTGTGAATTCCGATGACCCGCCCGACCAGATACAGGGCACGTTAGTCTCTTATCTATCACATGCATAAAAACGTAAGGCCACCAAAGTCGGACAACGACGATGATGGACCTACGTTTGCTGGGATCTGGTGATTAGCACGGTCCCGAGTGAATCAAAGGGAGCAAGGTTAATTGGCCTAAATCTATCTGGATTGAGAGTGTAGGCTGGTATGTCAGAAATACAGCCCGTTCGTGTTTTTTTCTGTTTTAAAAGCAAAATTCCACTTGATTCGTTGTCTTTTGGGGGTTGCACCATATTGGAAAAAAAAATATCTTGGAATTTTTTCGAAACGGTTTTAGGGTGTCAAATCCAAGGATGGCCGCCCAAAATACATAAAATTCCATTTAATTGGTATTCTGAACGCTTTATGAGGCCCAAATTGATGACACAATACTATTTTCTACCAAAGAGTTTAAAAAAAGTCCCAGATTCAATATGGCAGTCACATAACACAAATTAAAAAAACTTGCCGTGTACCTGATATCCAAGTGGCGGCCAGAATGGCTGCCAAAAAAGCTAGGTTATGAATATAAACGCTGCATCACAAACTACTAACTCAAATGAGAATAGGATTCAAATCATGGGTGTATATCATGTGGTGCTAAGAACCCAATCTGAACATATTTGTTTTATTAAGAAACTTCAAATCGAAGATGGCGGGCCAATATGGCCGCCGAACGAACCGAAAGCCTGATAACAGGCTTAAGAAACTGTAATTAAGGACCTCAAATACCTGAATAATAAACTTATGGGGCAAGTAGAGAGTAAAAATTGATTTTAAAATTTACTTGAAGACAGAATAAACAAAATTCCAAATATTTGTTTTGCTAAACATTCTTTGAATCCAAGATGGCGGGCACCACTGTAAGTTACTGATAATAATAAAATCTAAAATGATTTTCACATAGATTCCAGGTCAATATCATATTTTATTAAAAAAATAAACACTTTGATGCATAATTGGACCCATAGGAAACTCATGCCTTACATTGGATGTTAAAAACATACTTCAAAATTAAGATGGGGCTAATTTGGCTGCTATAAGCTATCAATAGCAAAACAGTTTGATTTGCCATCAACCTAATTATGTTATACGAATTCGGAAATTTGAATACAATACAAATGAAACAAACTATATAACCCTTTGAAACAGAAGAACTCATTCCTACCATTTAAAATTTAACTAAAATTTTAATAAATAATTTTTTGAGCTAAAACTTAATTTTTGATATTATACGAAAACAATATATTTGTATACGCATTAATATGTGGTTTACCAGTTGGGTTAAAGTAAAAATGCTTCAAATCTAACAATGACCTACTGTTGTTCATCGTATTACAGTAACCTAAATGATAAAATAAGAGTTTGTGTTCAATATGTTTATCTAGTTGTTTATTTAGTTATTAAATTTATTCAAATTTCCTAATGACAATACATATAGAATATTGAGTTAGTGTAGATCTATGTGAAATATCGTCAGTTTTGCTATTATCGTTCAAAAAACTTAACTGATAGAATGAGGTTTGTGTCCAAAAAGTTTATAAGTTGCTTCATTTATATTAAGAAACAATTCCAGTGATGGCTATGATAATGCACAATGGCCATTATTAGTGACCATCTTATATTTAAATCATGCAATGAAAACTTACATGATAGGGGTCTCTGGGTGTGTCCAAAAGTATGTAGCTATGCGTACAAATATATTTAGGATATTTGAAAATTATTGCTGCAATTGATTCCATCTGTGATTTCGTCTGTTGTAAAAAACTATAAAACATTTAATGAGAAAAAATTGCCAATTAGATCTTGCAAGGTGGGCCCTGCATTGTAGGTGCCAACAAAGTTTACAATATAAGTCCAATGTCGGCCCCCCCAACGTTGGTCCGACGGTGGCTTACCGACCGCGACCGATACGATGATTGCCGACATTGGCCCAATGTCGTCTTGCTATCTGGGATATGTCTGTATGTATTTATGTTTTTTTTTTTTTTTTTTTTTTTTTTTAATATTAATTAAATCTTTCTGTCTGTCTGTCTAAATGGCTACCATGGGACATGCCTCGTCGCTGTCCGCAGTTTCTCAATATTTCATCTTTGGAATCTGTCTCTGTTTTCTCTTGGCACATATACGCGTCGACAAGCCCGTCGAGACTCGCTAACGCTTGACTCAAACCCCAAAACTAGAGTCATTAGGATGGGATTATAGAACTGAAACCATCTACTGAAAGATCCCTACGCTTTCTGGGCGTATACGAGCGAAAGAAGATGGCATACCCGTAACCGTTGCTACCGGCCTACGACACCAATGATGATCCCCCCACTCGACAGTTTTTGAATCTATGAAAACTACTAACTGACGTGAAATTGCTCGTTTCGAGGGGCGCATGTAGGTCATTTACACTGATTTAGCAATAACGACATGGTGAGATTACAATTTCATCCATTCAAACCCCATCAAATGTGGAACTTATTAACCTGTTTAACTTCCATTGTTTATATTCGTGCGTGAGGAATTTCAACTAAAAAAACCGGAGATCATGGTGATAACAGTCAAACCTTTCGTTACATCGTGTTCGTTATTTTTATATCCCATTCCTATTCCTGATATGGGCTACATCATTGCCACACAATGCTGTAAACTGGTATTTGAGTGAAATGTCAGTATGGATTTGGACTTTGCAGAAATATTATTACACCAGTATTTTAATACGTAAAGAATTCGTCATAACCAAAGAACCAACAGAGCAATTTCTAAACAAACTCACATGACTTTGGGACGCACAATAAAAGGAGAGGCCATTGAGACTTATCAGCAAGGATGTAATGGATCACCCCCCACATGTTTGTCCCGCCACAAAGTAGATGTTACCAATTTCGATACGGAAAAGAGTCACGCGTATAGGTGATTTGAATCCCTGATCACGCCGTGGGCGGACCTCAATCTTCTTCCGCCACTTGATTTGGACCATCTGAATACGCAACGGAGTAGCAGAAATGGACGTCAAAAATCGTTTGTCGAACCGCTCCCGAACAGGAGTGCACGCTGGACACGACATTTGACTTATGTCGAATTACAAGCTCACCAAAAAATGTTATTCAAATCTTCCATATCAATTCATTCTAACTAGTAAAATCCCATCCTGACTGGTAAACACGCTCTTAGCACGCTAATACCCAAATCAAAGTCCGATGCTAGTGATCTTTCTGATGTCGCCATCTCAAACTCGTTACAATTATAAGAGGTGTTTATGCCAATCATTGGTAAAAGGTTATTCCCTGGATTGTTGAAAACCAACGACTCTCCCAATAAACAGAAGCGGTTCCTTACATCGTATTGGTGTTTGCAGAGCATCTGTATTTTGTCTTAACATGCCATACGGACTTTAAACATCAGATCTGGTAAATGTCGGTATATGTTTTTTTTGATCCGTCTATGCGTTGCCGGGGGGGGGTAGTATCGATCACCAACATTAGGATATAAATGCCTCTCCAACCCGTTATGGGCTATCCTGATGCTCATTGTAAACTTCTACCTTCGAATATTTTAATCATATCAACCTTTCAGTTGAACTAGTATGGTGTTTGACTGACCCATCCCAGACAGAGATAGCACCAAGGGCTGCCCCTACTACCCCTACTCGGTTATTGCATTGGAACAGGGTATCGACATTTGGTTGAGATATTTAAAAATGTAATACCGGTGGGCGTCCGTACCAATCAGGTGCCAGGTTATGTGGACGATATAGTTTTGGTTTCCACGGATGGTGCTTGATGACTGAGATGGGTAGCCAAAACTGATCATTTCTCAGGTATTCAGTATGCAATTCGAACTAGGACATTGCCATTCCCTCACATGGTCAAGAGTTGCAAATATTGGTATCTGTTTACCGGACGAAAACATTTCATGTTGGTCATACACTAAAGAAAAGGCCCAATTGAGCAAAACTGGTAAATATCAGTATTTAGGTCGATTTTAGCCGGTGATATAAATTAGTAAGCAAAACAATCACAGGCATGTTAATGACGTTATTGGTTTCACTTTTACAGAACTTAGAAAAATCAACCTTCTGTGTTACCCATTGTATAGCCACATTTGAAGCGATCATAGATGAGTATTCACACGCTTACTTCTTTTTGTGCCTTTATCGATACCAATGCTTCGTTAAAATCTCTTGAAGGACAACATTGTTAATATATCCCTTAACTGGTTGGTCTAAATAAGTCGAGCAACAGAGACGGTTCATCCAAAAAACTGCGGGGGTCGTGGTATCAATCGTATGCCCACGAACGATTTCCCAACTTTCCAAGAAAATGGTCCTTTTTTTATCTTTTTTGAATTCCGATGACCCGCAGACCAAGTACAGCGCACGTTCGTCTCTTATCTACACATGCATAAACGTAAGGCCACCAAAGTCGGAAACGACGATTATGGCCTACGTTTGCTGGGTATTTGGTTGATGAGCACGGTCGAGTGATCAACGGGAGCAGGTTATTGGCCTAAATCGATCTGGATTGAATGTGTAGGCTGGTTGTCATAAATACCAAAAACAAGCCTTCGTGTTTTTTTTCTGTTAAAGCAAAATTCCACTTGCTTTCGTTTCTTTGGGTGAACCATCTTGGAAAAAAATCTTGGATTTTTTCGAAAACCGGTTTTAGTGTGTCAAATCCAAGATGTCCGCCCAAATACATCAATTCCCTTGTAATTGGCTATTCTGTAACGCTTTATTGAGGCCAAATTGATGACAATCATACCCATATTTTCTGACCAAGTATTACAAAAAAGTCGGAGATTGCCAATATGGCAGTCACATTAACAAATAAAACCTTGCCGTGTACCTGATATCCAAGATAGCATCCAAAATGGCGGCCAAACAGCTATGTTATAATATGACGCTGCCTCAACTCGTATCAAAATGAGAATAGGATTCACATTCATGGGTGTATTCATGTGCGCGAAGAACCCCATCTGCGCTCTGTATTTTCTGTTTTATTAAGAACTTCAAATCGAAGATGGGGGCCATATGGCCGCCGTAAAATCGCTATTAACAGCTAGAAACTGGTAATTTAAAACTATATACAACATAAATACAAAAGAATAAAATAATAAATTGTAAATTTTAAAAAAAATTGGGTTATTCCAAATAAATTCCAACTATTTTGTTTAGCTAACAGACTTTGAATGCCAAATGATGGCCACTGTAAGTACTGATAATATAAAATCTAAAATGATTTTCACATAGATCCAGGTCAATATGCCATACATTTTATTAAAAAAATAACTTTTTGATAGCATCCTTTTGGACCCATAGAGAACTCCTAGCGTACATTGCTTGTTAAAAACAACTTCAAAATTAAGATGGCTGCTAATTTGAAACATTCTATTTTGATTATTTTAGTTAAAAAAAAAAAGCAAAAAATTTGATTTTGCATACCTATATATTTATACGCAGTGCGGAAAATTATGAATACAATACAATGAAACAACTATATACAACCTTTGACACACGAAACCATTCTACCATTTAATTTTTACTAAAAACAAGACGCCAGCTAATATAAACGTAATTTTGACTATATAACGAACAATATATTTGATACGCATAATAGTGTTTTAACCAGTTTTGTTACATGTAACGCTTTCAAATCTAAAATCCCATGCTGTGGTCATCGTATTCCAAACCTAAATACAAATAAGGTTGTGTTCAATAGTGTTTATTCTAGTTCTTAATTTCTTTAATAAATCTTATTCCAATTCCTCAATGACATAACATATCGAATATTGCGATTTGTGTGATCTATGTGAAATATCGTCAGTTTGCTATTATAGTCACAAAAATTTAATGATAGAATGAGTTTTTGTGTCCAAAAGTTTTATAGTTGCTTCATTATTATTCGAAAAACTCAGTTTATTGAATTGGATAATGACAATGCCATATTAGTGACCTCTTATAATTTAAACATGCTAATGAAACTTACATGATAGGGGTCCTTCGGTGTCCAAAGTATGTATCTACTGCTACAACATATCTTTAGGTTATGTGAAATTTATGCTGCAAATGGATTCATCTGTAGATTGCTAATCTGTGTCACAAACGAATAAAAACAGTTAATAAAAAAATTGCACATTTGGAGTTTGAAAGGGGGCTTTTAACAATTGAAAATGTAGATATTGTTTTTCTCTATGTTCAAATATATGTAGTTGCTTCTTCATTTATATTGTTCATTATAATTTTCCGGATCGCGTATAAATGGGTATTGGTATTATGATGATCTTGTACGCATCGTTCAGTTTTGCTACATCCTGATGTGAAGAGTTAACGTTATAATAAAAAAATTAATTAAGATAGATTTGCTCTGTATAGTTTTTATTAGAATTTCCTAGCGTGCATAACTACATGATGTATATGAAACAATCACCATTTGGACTATTTATAGTGATTACAATGGCCAACATTTATAGCTAGCTGGCTCTTGGCTTTGAATTTTATGTACCAATCAAAATATATAGTTCCCTTGTGTTAAATTATACAGATTTTATTTATGTTTTTTGATTACACTATTATACATGACCTGGATCACAGGCATTATACAATTATGACAATTATTTTAGAGGTCAATTTTTTATGGTTTCATTGTATTTTCAATTCACATTCCCATGCGTATAATATTTATTAATGTAAATATATATAAAATGCCAGTTTTTGTTATCGATGTGCTTTCAAGGTCCATTGTTCGAGCCGCCATCTGGGTTTGAAGGTCTAAAAAACGAAAGTAATGGACAAGATCTTATCATGTGTAGTTACTACTATTCAATTAGCGTTTCATTCAAATTCCTGATGCATAAACATATTCACCTACAGGTAGGTATATAAAAATTGCTTAGTTTTGGGCTATTTGGATAGAGTTAAAGGCTGACTCCAAGATTTCCAGAGGAGGGCTGTCCCTCATTTTCAAACAAATCGTGTTTTTTTGCCTGTACATAACGCCTGCCCATATACTAATCACTTGGAATACTCAAGCCTCAATCAAAAGTCCTTCATATAGAAACGAACTCACAATCTTGTGTATTAATTCGGATCGAAAATTGTTATAACACATGTAGCCTAGGGAACTGTTAACTACACAATACAATTTTTACTGCATCAACTAAAAATCCATTTTCCATCTCAAATGTTGGAATTGATCATTTTTCGGTGACTATCTTTAGTTCTAGTTGCCCTTTTTTACTAATACACTAAAATTTTTCAAAATCTCTGAGTCAGACTTACAGGGAAGACACTTGGCATTTTGGACACCATCTTGGATTTGAACCTGTAACAAAGCAAATGGGAGATATGATTTTCGATGTCCTTTTTTTATTTAAAAAATAAATTAATGATTTTTTATTCAAATTTTTCCTAAAACATAAAGTACGTACATAGGTAATGGAAATTCACATATTTAAGCAATTGAAAGTGCTTACTACTCGAGATATTTTAAGCCACCTATTTTTTGTAAACATAAATGGTTAATCAATGAGTTCCTTCGGTCCAAAGTATCCATCTATGTGTTGTTAAATAATGGTTATGACATGGATCTTCTGTGAAAAAACTTACACAATTTTACTATTATCGTGCTTACGGGGCCGCCATCTTCGGATTCAAATCATGTATCCACAACAGAAATGTTTTGAAATTTACTCCCCTTCTGTCGAATCTTGAATGGCCTTCTTCCCCCAAATGTTTAGTAACTGCAATTGTTTTTAAATACCAGTTTACTGTTAATCAGCGCTTTTGGCGGCCATGTTGGCCGGCCATCTTGATTTGAATTATGTTTAACCAAAAAAATGTCAGATGTGGGTTTCCCCGAGGACCTACACCCATGAATTTGAATCCTATTCTCATCGTGATTATGTTGATGCAAGTGTTTATATGTCCTAACTAGCTTTTTTTGTTGGCGGCCATTTTTTACGCCATCTTTTGCTATCAATACAACAAACGTAAAGTTTTTTTGTTTATGTGACTCTAGCCTTTTTTGAACTGTTTTGGTATTCAAAATATGGGTATTTTTCGTCATTTTGGACCTCATATTGTGTTCAGAATACATTATATGGCAATTATAGTCCTTTTGGAAATAGACGGCCATCTTGATTTGACACTCTAAAAACAAACGTTTTGAAACAATTCAAGATCTTTTTTCCAATTTTACACCCAAACAACAATGAATCAAGAGATTTTTGCTTTTAACAGAAAAAAAACCACGACATTACATAGTCCTCCACTATGAGCTCAACGAGCTTGTATGCGTTAACTGTTGAATCGCGGAATGAGCAATGACGATGAACTATTGTCGCGTCAATTGAAACGAAGTTTCCCTTGTTCTCAATAAATCACTCTGCCGTGTTCGATCATATCACAAGTCTGTGTTCACATCAAAGCTCGTTTATCTCTCATGGTTTTAATGTTTACAAAAAATTCTCAGGGATTTTTTTGCGTGTTTAAAACACCTTGTATTGCATATCGAATGTCTAATTGTTATCTCACGAACACTGCCATAACGGACAATTTGGTGAAATTGATATAACAAATATCGCAAGCAACTTCTGGCGTGCAACTCTTACTCCATGTGATGATGCACGTGTTTATCTTAAATCGGCTTGTGCCGTAATCCATATGATACGGTATCCCATATCCTATGGTTGCATGATCTTCCAAGATATGTACAGCAGGGCGCCACGATCGTATGAAAACATATTCATCCATCAGCTCACCACCACAAAGTCAGATCTTATTGTTTTGAATAACCAGGAATTGTCAATGCCGCCAGTCAATAGCGAAATAAGAACTTATGGTAAATCTGATCATCTAAGCCGGACTTAATTTCTCGATAAGCGTGAGAAATGAAAGTGTTGGCGTTGAGATTTCTACACCCTGTTTGACGCCTTCATCACCAATGGTACAGACAAAAGTGACTATTACCTGCCATGTGTGAACTCATCAAAGTGGACACTTTATACACGTGTACACCTGTCGTTATTATTATAGGAGCTACCGGGGTGTTCACAATAGGGTGATTGCTGGGCTGAAAACTGCTCGGTAAACACCAGCAAAAGTAAAGCCGTCGCCAAGTACCTTAGTATTAGTGCTGCCATAGGACTCCAAACTTGTTGGCAAATGCGGCGTTAAAGACGCTGCGCCACGGTAGCTCTCTCTTGGGGGCGGCTTTACTTCACTATACTTCATCGCCACTTTCATGGTTTCAGATGGCCCTTTTGCGTGGGTTTGCTCCTTTCTCATTGTTTTGGTTTAACAATTAGATGTTTTGGATTTGCGCTTGCTAATTTTTAGCACTTTGTGGGTTCACTGTAATTGATTGTATTTTACATGTTTTGCAGATCTGATAAAATACTTGAATATGTATGTATGTGTGTATGGTGTATGTGTGTATGTATGTATGTTGTATGTATGTATGTATGTTATGTTTGTATGTTTGTATGTATGTATTATGTATGTATGTATGTATGTAGTATGTATGTATGTATGTATGTATGTAGGTATGTATGTAATGTATGTATGTAGTGTACACGCGATGTATGTATGTAGTATGGGGTCAAAGCATTAGTGTCGTCAGCAGTGATGGAGTGGTCTATCAAAATGAATCCGGACACTGGAAATTCACTGGTGTTACTGACTTGTCCGCCGCTTTGACCACCATTGACCATGATGTACTGCTTAAGAGAATGAATACTGAGCTGGGATATCAGGGACTGCTCTCAGTGGTTCAAATCCTACCTGTCGGATAGACAAAGTCGTGTTTGAATTGGTAACAACTTACCTGATCCGGTTGATTTAGATTATGGACTGCCACAAGGTTCTATCCTAGGCCCCCTTAAATGTTTATCATCTCACACACTTCCCCTTGTAATATCATCCGTCGAATGGTTGGACTTTCATCTCTACGCCGATGACACACAGTTGTTACTGTTCTTTTGATCCAAAAAAACCGGGTGCAATGCAACATGCCTATTGGAAGCTTCAAGTTTGTATTTCTGAAATTCAAACTGAGACATGACTCGTAACAAGCTTAAATTAAACGAGAGCACAAACAGAATTCAATTACACTTGGATCACCAATTTCTTCAAGGAACTGCCACCTGTGCACTGATAATCGGTGAGCGCGTATTGAACCAAACCGCAGTCTGTTCGTTAAATTGGGGGTCATTTTGATGCAAATATGACTAGAATAAACAGGTATCCAGTCTCTGTCCAAGCGACTAACTTTCAGTTACGGAAACATCCGTAGATAAAGAAAATACTTGGACAAAGAAAATCTTCATAGTGTGGTCAGGGCTTTAGTCATCTCTCGTCCTTGACTATGGAAATCTTCTCTTCTTTCCGGTGCTACAGAATATGAATTGAACATTGGTTCCAAAGAAAATTTGGCCAAACAAAAAAAGAACAATGCTGCACGGCTAGTATGCTCCATGATGTCCCAGTAAGTGACCATATAACCCCGGCACTTTAAAGAACTTCACTGGCTGCCCATAATGTAAAGGATTCAATTTAAATCGTGGTCTTTTTGTCTTTAAAGTCATGAACAATACTGCTCCTGCTTATTATCTAATCTGCTGTCGCCATATATGCTCCTCAAAGAACCTGCGTTCTGCCAAGACATTACCCGCCTTAATGTAACAAGAACAAACAAGATCTATACAATCTTTCCGCGTCGCGGTCCACAGTCCTGGAACAATCTCCCTCGCCTATAGAAAACTGGCAATATCTCCTGCACTGCGTTTGGAGACTCTTAAGACTCACCTTTTGTCCATGTCTAATATGTGGCCTGTATCACTTGGCGCTTTGAACTAGAATGGAATAGCGCCAATAAAGGCGAATTGTTATGTTAAATTGTTAATTCAAAATCCCTGGTAACTACCCCCAGCCCTGGTTATCGATAGCACCATATGTAAGCACTTGGCCATGTTTTTCTATTACGGGGTTTTCTGTCGATATGATACTCTTCATCAATTATGACTTTGACCGCGAGTGTCTTGCTAAAGGGAAAAAGGGACAACACTCCCCCTAATTTTGTACAGCAATGATGTAACAGTCAGACAGCTGGTAACGCTTTGTGCCTCCAAAGGTCATGATTTCTATCACATAATTTCCAAGCCAAGTGCCACAGTGCCGAAGTTTCGAAATAAAATAGTAAATTTAACCATTTGAGTGGACCGGTATAAATATTGATGCACTAAATGTGTCCAGAATAAATTGTAGTTTTTCTTTTTGCCTAGCATATCAAGAAATTGATTAAAAACAGTTGTATTAAAACTGTATTGAATTTTATGGTTGTCGCGTAGTGTCCCCAAAACAAACGTGGTCCATAGACGATACGGGAAATATAAAGAGTGAAACTAATGTGGCGTGAAGAGGTAACTGAATCGATTGCCCTATGTTAAACATTGTTCCCGGACTATGAGAACGCCGGGAGTAAAGTTTATGGGTCGCGTTAGTGTCCCCAAACAAACCGTGGTCCTGACCATTTCCGACACAGATCTGGCAATACTGACAATGGCAACAAACTGTTGATAAGATGTGCCAGCTTCCTATGTGCCAAATATTGGTGCAACGCTTTTTTTGGTACAAAAAATGATGTAAACTTATACCAAATATAGTATTTTGGCTCCTTAAGAGATCCAAGTTTTATGATTTCCATATCCGATGTGTTGAATTTATACCGCTGGAGGAAGAGCTGGGAAATATACGCCACGTTGGCTCCATAGAAGGGGTAGCTAAAGGTGTACTCTGTGATTATAATATATTTTCACCGCTGCTGAGTAGCGAAGTTCGGTTTGTGAATGTGAAAGCAGATATAGTTCCGGCGGGAGCCATAGTCCGGGGCCCATAGACGACAACGAAAATCAAGAGTGAGATTTGATGACACTAATGTTGCTGTGAAGGGAGTTAAACTGAATCGATTGCCCATTGTCACATTGTTCCGGACGATGAGTACGCCGGAGGATAATTACTTCTACACCGGCACTACATCGCAGAATATAATTACTTTAAATGTTTTTGATTCTACCACGCCCGCTGTTCCATTCAGGTCAATAACTCTTCAAAGTAAGAGGGCTAGAGATTCACATAAACTTTTCTCTCAGGATTTTCTTGGAGAAGAGATTTGCGGTGCTTCAATAGTTTGCTCTTTCATGTTGCAATTTGGGAGACACATCTTCTGCAATTCCAAGTTTGGTTGGAGTATGGAGCGGGGTTATGGTGTAGTCTTAGCATTTTGATGGGCGAAGGACAGTTTGACGATCGCGATATGATTGAAAAGCCGCATGAATTGGTCTAGGCTTTGATCCAGGTGCTGCAGCAGCCAATTAGCTTGGGTAGGGGTTCTGTGAGCTCCTGCAATTGGACTTTCGTCGCCATGAGGTAAGATTCTGACCCACTTAAAATTTGCCTAATAGTTTAGAAAATTTATCCTCACATGCTGTTCAGCTTCTCCTTCCTTCTGGAACATGAAGAAAATTAAGTGTTCCTCCTTCCGTCCTTGCCCCTATTTTCCAAACCCTCAATCCGGCTTCAAAGGTTTACAAATGAACATTTGTCCAGCTTTTGTCCTCAGCCAAACGAAGGAGTTCAATCATTTGCCGAAGCAAAATTATATGCGGCTTCCAAACTTGCCACTTGTCCGTAATTGAGCCCAAATCTTTCTCTATATCTTTCAAACGATCATTTATTGTGTCATAATAGGAAAATTGACCTTTTTTTTATTATTTTAGCCATTTTTACCTGACCCTATAACTCCAAAACCAATGGTCAAGATCGGTACCAAACTTATACATTTTTTGAATCCGTATGACTTAGACGGACAATATGGCATACATTTCAACATATTGGAACATTTTTTTAAAAATTTGACCCACTGTTAAATGAAAAAGTGATACCACAATTTGGAGAGATACGACCTAACAAGCATTGATGTAGAGGGTTCATACTAACTACAAAAGGTGTCAAACCTTCTGTAGTGAGGGGTATAAACGAGGATGTTTGACGTGGGTCCAAGCTCCTCCTCTATAATAAGAGGCTAAAGCAATCCAGGTAATGTGTGGGGCTAACTTTTAAGTTGCCCGTAACTTTAATATAACAAAATGTGCTTTACATGAATGTACATAGATAGAACCTATACTATGATTAAAGCAATGATCCTATATAGGATCATTGTATAAAGCCATCAAAAGGCCAAGACCGGTCAACACGGGGCATACCATGGGAATAAATTCCGGTTTTTTGTGTCGCCGCAAGTAGTATTTAACACTCTTCGGTTACCCGTAAGCGCACTGATTTCCATAGATTTGGGGCTTAATAATTTCAGGCGAGGGTTTATGTATATAAAAACAAGCTTTACAAAATTTCTGAGAATTGGCGCGGGGATTTTCGTAAGCGATAGATAGCGATAGATGGGTTAGTCTGGTAGAGTGGATTAATGAATGTTAATTAATAATAATAATCAGGTTTTTACATAGACCCTTTATCACTGCAACAGCCTCCAAGCGCTGGTTGCTTATTATTTATTACGCCCGCCTAGGAAGGGTCACAATCATTTCGCTTCATATTAGGGGGGCTGCCGGCCAAGCGAAACACTATAAGCATTCGATGTTGTAGGTACTCCACTCGCCACGACAGCTCCCCAGATTTTCGTTTGGTCGGGGAGGCAAATGGAGATTAATAGGAGCTGTTCCGTTTTGTCTATTCGTGTTCTCAAATTTGATTATGACAGCCTGCACTACACACTGACCATCACGTACCGTGGGAACAAACTTGCGGTTTTGATGCAGACGCGATTGCATAGTGCAACGCATGTTCACTCTGTGCTATATTTGGTTAACCACTTTTTAAAACGGTAGGTTTTTTTATCTGTCTTGAGAAAAAAAATGGATTTTCAGGACACAATTAGAAAAAATTAAGGCCTTTCACCTGATATCAAAATTGAGACTACTTCGGGTAAAATCCCCAAAAGGGGGGTCCCAAAGCGATCGGAACAAGCATCTTTGATATCGTACCCAGGGACACAAACACGTTGACCATACTGATCACGAGTCCTGCCTTTTCACACTAGACCACACAAGATCTCATGTAGGATCCAGACAGCCCCATCCGGTCCATATAGGCATCCATCCAGGCATCAATCTGCATGATCACATAGCCCTCCACAACATGGTTGGGGGTCAAAATGTTGTCTCGATGAGCTTCACTATTCTATCTTAAAATGTGATCAATTTGGTTTGAACACTCGTGTACATTTTCAATGAGTAAGGTGTTAACAACAAAATTGAATTCACATTTTCTTTCCAACTCGATCGGAGAATGAGGAATTAGAACGAAAGTACAACAAAATAATTGGTTCGTACATCAATAATAACCACCCCGAAAGATAAAACTTCAAACCATGCAAGATAAAAACTTCAGTTCAAACCCATGCAAAATAAAATTGTGCGGTTCAGTTTGGATTTGGGACCTCGCATACACATCGGACAGGCAGAGCGGAACAAAATTGGTATGTTGTCGGTGCATGATAGGGTGGTCCAAATGTAAAATGAATCAGGTTTTTAAAATATTCCATGAAAAGGCCCCGGGTTACCTTAATTCCAATTTACACGTACCTAATCCCTGCGTAACTATGGTACCAGGGATAGCCTATATAATGTTGTTGTTCTCAGGAATTATGGTAATGTTAGTCACACTTTTTTTATAGTGGCATCAAAACAATGGAATTCATTATCAAATTCCATCAAACAGATAACCAATCTGGCACAGTTTAGAAAGGCCATCAGAAACATCTGATGGATCAGACCATTATAAGAAAGCAGAGTTCTGTTATCAAGTATTAATTAAGGCCTGTTTTTCTTTAGGTTCTGATTTTGTGCAATATTTGGGGGCTGAGTGTAGATTTTATTATTTGGTTCCCCTATCCCTCATTTGTTTTAAAGGACCCCAATAGAAATTAAGCTCACTATTTTTGAGGCTTTTAGGGCTACCCTTGGTACTCTTTTGGTGTTTACTCCATATCTCAAAATTCCGCTTTTATATCTGATTATATGTGCAATTGATCAATTTTGTATGTATAATGTTTATTTTTATATCTCTTTGTCATTGTCTGTATTTTGCTATGTGAGTACTGAATAAATATAATGATGATAATAATAACTATCTTCATGCAGAGTGTTCAATGCTAGAAAGCAGAGAGAGAGCGATATGGATAAACCTGATGGAACGGTAGTTGCAGTATACCAGTATTTTGTTGAAATTGATTGCTCTAGTCATACTGAAGCAGAAAATGCACTTTAATTCTTGGGTGACACTTTTGTATACAATTTTTAGGTCAAATTTTGTGACACCTTTAGATCATGTAGACTCTTAATTTTGTCCACTAATTACGCAACCAAATGGAAAACATTGTTAAATAAGGCAAGACGAACAATTTGACACCAGTTTCAACAAAATCGGAGCACTGGGTAAGTTTTTTTCCCCGGGATGACCTTGAACCTTATCAGGGCTATAGCCGTGTAGCTTTAGACAAACTATACTTTTGATCCTTATAATGAGACAAATACATTGGTGTACATTTAAACACAATTTTATTTGATTTCAAATTTACCCCTGTACTAAATTCAACCCTTATGTTACATTCTTATTCAGTGGGCGGGGTTTAGTGTCCAAACACGCAATATCATTGGTTGTTGCCTATCTAATAGTGCGTCCTCGCGCAAGTGTTTATGCGCGCGTGTATAAGGTTACGCAGTGCACGCAGCTAGTACGGGTTTGTTCATTTTTGACAGTGGGGGGAATATTTTTGCCTTTTTAACTAATACTATTGAAATAAAAAATATTTCCGGTGATTAAAACAACAAAAACTAAATAAGAATGAGAATAAAAAAATAGGATTTGTTGTTTTGCCCGTCTAATATCGTGTCATATTGGATGGGCAGTCCAATATTTTGAGTAGTGGATGCCGGCACACTACAAATCCTATCTATTATTCTCTAAATGATTCCCACATTTTCCATAGGTTGTACCCACAAATTCTGATTCAGCAACCTTCCAAATATAATAAAGATCTTCAAACCTTCTTCCCCAAACTTCGAGAATAGGATTGTCATTTATAACCCTACTAAATGTACTCCATAAAATATCAATATAAGGATATAAGCAGCATAACCGTCTCTAAACGGAATCTTTACATTCTATTATAAGTGTATTACTTATTTCGAAATATTTCATCCATAGACTGTGTCGACGATAGGTGATAGGTTACGGATACTTCGAGTCTATAGTGTGATAGGTTACGGATACTACGAGTCTATAGTGTGATAGGTTATGGATACTTCGAGCCTATAGTGTGATAGGTTATGGATACTTCGAGTCTATAGTGTGATAGGTTACGGATACTACGGGTCTATAGTGTGATAGGTTACGGATACTTCGGGTATATAGTGTGATAGGTTATGGATACTTCGAGTCTATAGTGTGATAGGTTACGGATACTTCGAGTCTATAGTGTGATAGGTTACGGATACTTCGAGTCTATAGTGTGATAGGTTACGGATACTTCGAGTCTATAGTGTGATAGGTTACGGATACTTCGAGTCTATAATGTGATAGGTTAAGGATACTTCGAGAAAACTGGACATCAAACGGTATCAATGTTTATCATTGCACAAGCAACATGAGTAAATGTCTTCTTCTTTGTGATTAATAAGACACACTTTCCTATTAAAGGTAACAATACTTAATTTCACATGCATCATCGTCATACTGTCTGTCCATTATCTGTTGAAGAAATATATATCAGAAAGTTGACACAAGAGACATAAGTCGAGCAAACAAAAACAAACAAACAAACAGCAAGTTACGTTTACCATTGGTGCAATTAATCAGTTACAGGTAGTTATTTCAAGCACAGCACAATCTCTGCAATAAGATATTCTTTCCCAAAACCCCAACGTGTTAAAATTTAAATTAGTAATTTAAAAAATACATTGCGGTCCCGGACCGCGAGTGTCGTCTGCCGTCGCGGTTTGTGAATGGGGCCAAAGGTCACATGAGGTGACCAAGGTCACCAACATGTCACCCCAGCCCACCCCCTCCTTTCCACCAAGCTACATCATTCTAGCCCTTACGGAACTCATACGACATGCAATATATTAAGGGTTAACATTTTGACCGGCCAAAGGTCACATGAGGTACCAATATCATATTCGTAGCAGAAAAATAATTTAGTAATTTAAAAAATACATTGCGGTCCCGGACCGCGAGTGTCGTCTGCCGTCGCAGTTTGTGAATGGGGCCAAAGGTCACATGAAATCACCAAGGTCACATGAGGTCTCCAACATGTCACCCCAGCCCACCCCCTCCTTTCCACCAAGCTACATCATTCTAGCCCTTACGGAACTCATATGGCATGCAATATATTAAGGGTTAACATTTTGACCACAGACACATACACAGATACACACACATACATACGACAAGAGTAATCCCTATGTGCCTTCTGCAATTCTTGCAGACGACACAAAAAATGGCATTCCTTGAACGAACAAACAACAAAACATACAGAACAAACACCAACAAAACTTGGTTACCAAGCAGTTGTAAAAAAAGAGCTAAAAAACTTGAACTCGGTTTGAAGATTTGTTTACTCCACCAAGCACTTTAACCTGCATGATCCTTTTTCCTTCCCATCGTTACCCCAATAAAATACTATATGGTGGGTCATGATGAGATCGACGGGTCGAAAATTAGAAAATAACTTTAAATTTTAGTTATTACTATTGGCTAATTTCTCTGAAAATTTAATAAAAACCCGAAGTAGGTTTTGAGATACGACCCCGGCAAGCACTTAAAAAAATTATCTGCTTGATCAAAAATATATAATGTACCACTGGCATTTACACATTATTCTATTACCTCTGCTTCCCATTATTGAAAATGCAGCATTCGATTTGGTCAGTTTAATGCCCATTTTTTATTCTGCAATTAATGGTCGCGAATGCATTTTTCATTATATCACACTGTTTTCCCGGTTTAAAGATAGAAATAAAGGGTTTGCCGTATCATCTATGGGCTCATACTGTATCCTCGGCCGGAAAAAAAAAAAATAATTATTTATTTTTTTCCGACCTCGGACACATTATCGCCCATAAAGGATACTTGCCACCACCCTTTATCTTAATTCTAACCAAAGCGACGGTACTGTGCAAGCTGGTATAAGAATACGATTTGAGTACAACACTATTATTGTTGCAATCTTTGCCATCAAGGACTGGATCTGAAAAAAATTATTTGGATATGTTTTTGGAATATGAATATCAACTCAATTAGAAATACAAGAATATTTTCAGATGAATAAGATTTAAAATGCTGATACAACATCATGTAGAACCCCCCCCCCCTTGTAATGCCCAAAATTCAATGACATACCCAATAAATGTTAACTATATTATATGATTGTATTTACGGTGGAAAAAGTTTTTAGTTCCCCGATTTGTAATCAATTAAAGGCTGACTCAGAGATTTCCCGATGAAGGCACACTAAGCTTTCCAAACTAATACGTTGTTTTGCATATACATAATGCTTGTCCATATAGTAATCACTGTGTGAAATAACAGGCTCAAATCGAAAAGTCCCTTCATATAGAAAATTACACACTTTCGTTATAAAATTCCGGATCCGGATTTTTGTTTTACACGGGATCCTATGGATTTATTCTGTGCATAAATGTTTTACTGCATGAAAACGAAAATCCGTTCTCTCTAACTTTGGAATTAAGCATTTTAGGTGATCATCTTAGTTATAGATGACTATCATAATAATACACAAAAAAAAAGATTATTTCAAAATCTCTGAGTAAGCCTGAACAGTATTACATTTGAATGCGACGGCCTAAACCTTACGACTAGCCTAATCAAATAATTTATCTACGAGATGAGTAAATGTACCTAGGTAAGGAAATGTAATGTAAATATTTAAAGACTCGAACTGACCGGTGTCTGTGTTTATAGCGGAAGACGGACCAAATATGCAAGGTTACACACGTAATTTTATTGTATTTTAAAAGTTAACTTTTCTTCAAGATTTCACTTTAATGTGTTAAAATTAAATTACAATCATCTCATTGAACACAAGTTGCTCTGGAAGAGTATAGTGATAACAAATAATGTGGTTTTACTCAAAAATCACATTTGTCATCCCGGCTGATGTGCAACGTATTTGTCTATCTGCAGCTAGAGGCGGTAGAATGTGTGTCCTTGAGGTTGCTTACTTGCCGGTGGTCACAACTCAAAAAGTATGAGATTGATTTGAATACAATTTTAACATAACAAAGTCAACAAGCTCCAAGGTGCGTGGTTCGATTCATGTTTTGGGCACCCCCCTGATTTACCCGGAAAGTAGTATCGATTTTGATAACTCAGAGGAAAGGCTCGTATTTTTCTCATTGTCGTCCTGAAATATGAGCCCTCACAATCCATTTCGTTCCCAAGATTATGACCTGAAAACAACTGCCGTTTTAGTGGTTACCATCAATATTTACAACGATCAGTATTGAATAGGGACTTTGCAATAGCATGTTTGCTTCTCCATCAAACCGCAAAGTAGTGGGTTTCCCACGGTACTTGTGGGGCGTATGTGCAAAAGTGCCCCAGGCTTTCATATCCAGTAGAGAACACAATAGACATTGGACGTAACAATCACTTAATAATGGTACACATATACGAATCCTTTACCAAATGTATTAACACAGTTAGTTATGTTGGCTTATGTTAAAACATTTTTTTGTTTGTTTTTGTTTAGTTTTTGTTTTTTTGGTTATGTTGTGTTTATAAAACATTATGGTACACACAGTTCATTGTATTACCTTATTTTGGACAGTTATCTGGAAGAGAGAAAAGAGACTATGGGATCGCGATTCCCTTTCTGGGTGAAAAGTCGAACATTAGGTTGCTGTAGGAGGCGTTTTCTATAGATTTACACATAGCAAAAGAAAAGTATTTTTAAGTTGGTTTTTACTTACGACCATTATGTTTCATATATTTCTATAAAAGACTTTCTTATTTTTAGGCATTCCAAGAAAAAGAAAATCAAGAGATTTGTTGATTGTAAGAGCCATCTCAGAAACTCAGCATTGGAAGAGTGTCTGCAGCTGCTTATATTTGAAACGGTTAGCAGTATCACCTTAAACATACCGCAATAAACACAAAAGGCAGGAAAAAAGAACAAAAAAACCAATATTTATATAATATGAATGGCTCTTAGTATGATACAAGATTAATTGCACGAGCTAGAAAAATATTGTACGAGTCGAGACGAGGACAATATTTTTCTAGCGAGTGCAATATATATTCTTGTATCATGCGAAAAAAAAGAAAAAAAGCCATTCATATTTTATTATTATTATTATTTAAATATCAGGGCTGACCTCCCAGTCAACCCTTGGGTTCACACTGTGTTGTAGTCCAAAAGTCTACCAGTCGGTCAAATGCCCGGATGCGATAACAATATTCAAAATACTATTGTATTCATCGGGGGGGGACCTTTACCGTAACTGTACATACAAAGATTTCTTTTGTCGCACCACTCGGAAGCCTGATCTAAATAAGAATGAGTAATCTTAATAGTATACCTGTATTAAGTCCATAAGCATCATCTCTACGTATTAGTGTGGAGGAAATATTAAGACGGTTCATAGTAGATAGGGTGTGTTGGACCAAACCAGAAAGTCTAAACATCAGCGGATATCGCGTTGTACGACTAAGTGATGTTTTGTTCGCAATAATTAGTTTGACCTGACCTGCCAACGTGCCTGCAGCCCCATGGCTATGTGACTCATTCATTTGTGCGGTTACTATTATTATGTTTAAGTCCTACCTGCAATCTGTCAGATCAATAGTTCGAAATCTGTCAATAGAGTACAATACCTACATACAGAATTTCCAAATATGCTCAATAGTAATTTGTGTGGAAGTAATCTCCTGCATTTTTGTTCACATCGCATAATTGCACACACACATGAATGATTCACTAGCCCTGGGCTTACAACCCGATATCTTCTGATGCTCAGTCATACTGGTTTGGTCCAAATACACCCTATTTCCATGACCTTCTAAATTTTCCTCTCCGGGTCCTTGTCTAGCCTCTGCATGTTTCCATCACATTATAGAAAATAACAACTACATCAACAAACCCAATAAAAACTAGACGGATTCAGTTAATTGAAGAATGTAGTGCAATGACTCCCAATATTGTCTTTTGTAATCTCATCGATTGATGTAGAGAAATGGACTTCAAGCAACATCTGATCTGATTTGGTCTTAGTAATACGGAGTCATTGGCGCGGCAAAGGGACGTCTACGTTAAGCAACAATGGAGGAGGTGAGAGGGATGTCACCATTTGAGCCCGTTTTTTTTTTTTCAGGAGATGTGTTGGCACCGCATAGTTCCCATCAAGGTCAATCTTGAAGCTCTTTCATCATGCATGTCCAGTTTCTGTCGGCCTCCATATAATGCTTTCCACGTTTCTGAAGAAGGAGAGCTTTGTAGACTTGAATATTTCCATTTGCCCGATGTGGTGGAGCTTGCAACAAGCACTCCAGGCTTGTCCTTACTGGGCCGTAAGTACGTTTTAAACCTATCCCGCAACAAATTCCAAGGTATTTTCCAATGGCACCTCCCTAATAATTTTACTCTGCCTGTCTTGGTGAAGATTGACTGATGATTGCTATCTACTTTCGTTACAGTCATTCCTCAGTCTTCTTAGTAATTAAGAAAGAGACCACCCTTACGTCAGCAATTTTACAAGCGTATCCGCAAGTCTTTTGCATCCTCAGGTCCACTGTGACCCCAAAGTAAACATCTGTGAGATGTATTCCACTCTGACGCCTCGACTGTCTTGCTTTAATAGTGAGGCCTCTGCCGTTGTTAGTGTCAAGGAATTGTTTTGAGTAACTTATCCTACAATGACCACAAAGGGTTAGGGGACTTCGAGAATACCTCATTTTGGTCAGAAAAACTTTCTAGTGGAGCATCCCTATCACAGGGTGTCTCAAAAAGAATTAACACCTAACTATAAGCGACCATAACTTTCCAAAGTAAGCATCACATTTGAGAATTTAAAAAGATCTTAACACCATTACTTGTTAACATTTTAATGTAATCACTCGATTCGGTTCAGTAGTTTTGGAGAAATAAGCGATTCTGTAACAATGTCAATGACACTTCCATCCAATTTTTGCTCACAATAATGAGATTTTGATGTGTATCTACCGCTGATTTCTCGTGTTATCGGTTCAAGCTTTTGCTGGGTCGTCTTTTGATTCCCCAAAGAACCGCCGGCCTTGTTTAATATTTTGTGAGTTCAAATGCAATTTGGTTCGTTTATAAAGTACTAAACAATTCCGTGACAATTAATAACAAAAAGTCGGGGCTCCTGCACATAGGGCAAATCTTGTCACGAACCGACTTCTGCAATCGTTTTCGAATCGAGTGATCGGTAAAGGACCATGCCTTGAGTACCCACGTTCACCCGACTTAATGCCATGTGACTTATGCTTGTGGGGTTTTAACTCAAGGAATATTTATTCGGACTCCTCCAAGAACATTCAGAACTGCTCAGCATAGAATGCAGAACGATGGCGCTAGCATTGCGCAGAACCAGGATAGTACGTCGTGCCGTTCATCACAATGTCAAGAGTTCTTAACGTCTGCATACATCTCAGTGACGTCAAGTAGAAGGCAGATCTGCGGGGGTATAAACATTCCTTTATGAACTTCAAGAGTTGATTTGTTCGACTGACTTTTGAAATTATTTTACTTTGCATTTGTTGGCTTTTATGCTGGATATACAAATGGTTTGAAATTTATTTTAATCTATAAACGGAAAATCTACACATCTGAATCAATGATTACAAACAGCTTCAGAAAAGGTCGTGAACATTTGGTGAGTTGAACACGTTTTTTTTTATAATGCACAACCTAGTTGAATATCAACCTTTACGTCGTTTTCAATAATTAATTTCAAAGATCTAAAAGTTAATCCTTAAAAATTTGTATAAAATATGAAATTTAAATTTAATTGAAAAACCGGCGAAATCCCTTCTGAAAAAACGGAATTTGCCTTCTTTTTTATTGTGACAGCCATGGTATTCCCACCATTTAATTGTCAAAAAAAGATTTTGCAAAATTTCACGACCAGGTCTTCATTTTTCTTCAATTTTTAAGTGGATTAAAGAAAAGATGTAAATTCTTTGTAATGTGTGTGCACTATGATGTTGAACCTGGTTGCCAAATATATATTAAATTTATTATAGTTAATTTGTTTTTAAAGAAATAAAGAAAGAGGAAAGTTATAGAGTCATTATTTCTCGCCGGTTCCTGTCTGAATCACTTTATTACAAAACTTGAAGGATTAGTGTCCATTGACATTTTTTGTGTTGACATAATCGCTTATTTCTTCAAAAACTACTGAACGAATCGAGTGTGGTTACGTTAAAATATTGAAAAATAATTGGGGTTTTAAGATTCTTTAAAATGTAGCAAATGTGATACTTCAGACTTTTGAAGTTATGATCACCAATAATAGTTTAGGGTGTAATTCTTTCTGAGAACCCTGTACAAATGATCTTGGGTTTTCACACATAATAGCAATGGCTTGGTAGTATCTTCTGGAATACCATAATTGAGAAGACTCATGCAGCAAACCCTTAATATAACACCGTCAATAGCCTTTGCAAGATCCATAAAACTATGGTGACTAAGGTAAATTTTAAGTCCTCCAATGTTCCTTCTAAGGGATAGTATCTCAGGTAGAGCAGATCTGCCTTTACAAAAGACGATCTGGTTTCACGTGAGTATGGGATAAAGTGAGGAGAGATTCTGGTATGTGTGTCGTATCCCCTACGTCCTTAGATGTTACAGTAAACACAAGGCAGGGGTCGGCCTCGTGATTTTTAAAAATGGCAAAAATAGCATTTAAGGGATTATGACGATACACCCATGAATCCTCTTTGTTACTCTTGACTTTCAACCCAAATTCATCTTTTACGGAAAGAAAGCACATCAAGCGTTTTAGTACTACAGGAATATTATACCGCTATCATACTAGATGGCTACAACACTTGACAGACTCCTCGAATCAGAATAGACAAAAAAAATTTCAAGCGCTTTAGAATCATGGGTATAGTATAAAACCCAAGTCCAATTAAAAGCAATGACCTTTTAAAAGTCATATATATAATTGGGGGGGGGGAACAAACATCCCACAAAACACTGCCTTCTTTGCCCAATATGGTTAGATCCTGTCTTTGTGTGATATGTCTTGCAACGTGATGCGACTTCGTGTCTCATTGAAGATGCGCCTCAAACCTGCTTCACATGACGTGTATTGACGATAGTGTCTGCAGGTTAGACTCCTAATTTACGTTTTCCTTTGAGGAAGAGAACGCATATCTTACAAACTTTAGACATACACATTGTGTTAGTAGGCAACATCGTTTTTACGGAACAATGAAATTCAGTTACGATACCTTTAACACCGTCGTATATATTGATCGCTGGGGCTTCAAACGACGAGCCGGACTGGTATACATGGGTTACGACTGTAAGTCAATACTTCTAGCCCTCCCTGTTCTTGCTTCATCGTTCTGTCAAAACAGCACACAGGTCAACAAAATCTGACGATCCTCGACATAGGACGTTCGGATAAATCTCGCTTCTCTGAATTAAAAAGTCATCAGGCCTATCATAAAATCAAGTCGTTCTTATTTGCAGTTAGGGCATCAGAATGGCTAAGGGTCTATTTCTTACACAAATAGTACAAGGAAACAAACAAGAACAATGAATCGATATTAGAAATGATTATGTGAGTTGAGTCTAATTATAAAGATAGCAAAATATGTAATTTACATTGGGTGGTTATGCAGATAGACTTCAAAAGCTTTTGAAAAAGTAGGCATAATCAGGACCTTGTACTACAAATATATTTTCGGAGTGTTAAACTGTTTTTAAACCTTACCTGGACACAGCGACGTAACGTTTCGTCAGATGATATTTAGTGCATCTGTTCGTTCAATTACACAGAGAATTCTGCAAATAAATAAGCCACTAAGAAAGTGCAAGAGATTACGGCCAACGATTAAAGGCAAGGATTCATTTTGTAGTCTTGTGACCTTTACAAAATGCCACTTTCTATTTGCGTAGGGCGTGTTTCCCACACCCTTATCGGAATATTACCACACACTCCACAGAGTACTATTTTAGTCGGTTGGTAGATCACAAACTTGAGCTTAAGCGACATTTTTCTAGGCAAAAAGCACAAACAAGTAAGGATGCAGCTACCTCTTTGCATGTGTATATGTTACAGTCAAGGCACTGTAATTTGAATGCAAAAAAGGCAAAATATGTTAATTTTAGGAATGAAGACGTTAACTTTTACCTCACGATATTTTGCAACTGCTCGATAAGTAATACTTGTTCCGTTAAGGTAGTCACCTCGACCTATTGTTCCTTGGATTTGGTTGACATAGTCCACGGCCACACGTGTTGATTCTGTGAGAGAATCGTGTCTACCTTCTCTTCGCACACTCCCAACGGATTCTTGAATGCAAAAAAAGTTGCATTTATACAATGGTACACTTCAGCTGCAATTACTTTTCATACATGTTTCCTTTTTCTTAAAATTGCTATTCTTTCACATACCTTCGTCTTAACATGTTGCAACTCCTTTTTGTTAAACAAACCCCTAATGGCGGGCTATATCTCTGACGTCGCTTAATACCTTCAAAACCCACCTGACAAAAAACCACGGAGCGGACTCATGCGTTGGATTAATGGGAAATTGCTTCCACATCTGACAACAGAAATACCGCTACTTCACTTTTTGAGGTGATTGTCAGGTTTTCCTCTTGGGACGTTAGGTATGACTGTATAGCTATAGGTAGCATATAAGTACCAATTTCCCGTGAAAACAAGGATCTTTGCCTTTCTCTCTCTCTCTTCTCGTGGTTTAGAACGTATAATATTAAAACGTACCCACGTGTATTTGATAGACGTTCAATTTGACTTTGACATTTCAAAATATCTGTAATAATAATAATAATAATAATAATAATAATAATAATAGCGTGGGACTAACAGCTTCGCGGAGGTTCATCACGGTTGTACACCAACTAACAGTCGTGCGGGGACTTTGTACTCATTGACATTCATTTTATTCAAATACTCTTGGCTGAGTCTTACAAATAGTTTTTACCCTTTCACGTGCCTTTCACCAGTTCAAAGCATAAATAAAGTTTTAATACAAGAGCCATGAAGCCTGGTAAATTTAGACGACGTTTTTACACATATGGGGAACGTCCATCTTGTGCTTTTACACCACCAAGCTGAAAGCTCCAATTTCGAAGAAAACAAAGGTTTTATTTGCATCTAGAAACGAATGCCCATGGTCAGTAGATTGACTACGCAATGCAAAGATGGAACGTTACCAATCACATGCATATGCTAGAATATCTTATAATAATCCCCCTAATACGTACAACAATATTTAGCTCTGTTGATATTTGCCAGTTTTTTATGTCTTGTGGTTGGGTTATTAATGGTTGTGTTCGTGGTGGTGGTTGGTATGGTTATATAATGATGTTGGGGAAAATTGAAATATCGTCAGTACCCCTCTTGAACATAAAAACATAATTTTATTTAGTCGCACAATTGAATAAGTCAATCGAAGCTTTCATTGTGAACATGTTTTATTTCTTATATTTCCTCACATACCTGATGACAATTCATGTTTCTCCGCTACGCAACATCGTTCTTGACCAACCCCAACGGCTGATTGAACAAAAATAAGCATCGCAATTATTGCAATATTTATTTGCGCCATTATTCTTATGAGGCATCAAACAGTTCACGACCATGAAATATGACAATTGAAATTAAAGCTCAAAGATCAGTGCTTTGTTTGAACAATCGACCGAATCATAATACACAAAGAGGTTTAAGTTGAAATTCCATGACAATAATTATCTCTTTTTTAATAGTCCAGACAATGTTGCAACTTTATGCAAGTCAACCTGGAACAAATTGGAACAAATATTTCTCTTACCAAAATGCATGTGTATGAGGTACCTTTCGAGAAAAAGAGGAAAAACTGATATGGTGCCAGTTGGGTGTCAAAATGATTGAATTTTTAAGTTTATTTTTAATTAAAGTAGAACCAGTGTAAGACAAAATAATGTAAAATGAAAAAAAAATGCCATCTTTATTGTTTTCTTAATCCTTTGAACACGGCAAGCGACTCCAGTTACTCAACGAACTCAATTTATTTCAATAAGGTCGAACTTATTAATTTTCCAGGGCATATTCAGAATCAGGATGAAAATATATCTAAATTAGTTCAAACAAGCCTAGTCTTTGCTGGTATTCTTTTTAGATGGCTTTCCAAATGACCTGCAAGCATTTGGGACGCCATCCCTAAAGCCACTGACTTATGTGCTATAAAGTATACAGAATTGGTCCGTGGGGTTAATTATTAATTACCTTTAATTGAAAAAGTCACTGTGGATGCAAGTCCTTTGCAAAACAACTATTTGACCCCTTTTCTAAAACCATCTTTGTGATTAAATTTGATTCAATCTTTTGTCACTACATTATGCACCTTGACTAAAGTTTTTTTTTTAAATAAAAAAATGAGTTGAATATCTCATTTATTTTTTAATTATGAACTTTGAATGAAATTGGTCAAAATGCCATTTTCTATCATTTTCGAAAATTATTTCCGAAACAGCAACTTTTGTTGCTTAAAATTAGTTTTCACACATAGTGACTCAAAAACAGTTTATTCTGGTTTAAAAGTTAAAGAACATAAAAGGCTACCATAAAACATAAAAAAAGGAAAAAACAAAACATTTTGCTTGGATTTTACAGCCTTTTTAAGTCGAAATATCCAGAAATTCCAGAAGATTTCCGAAGGGAAAAATTACGATATCTCAGGAAGGGAAGGTGGTATGAAAGTCACACAAGCGCCATTGTTATTGGCATTATAACGTAATACTAACGACTCAATTTCGGTAAAAATGGACGTACGCCATTTTGCATATCAGGTCTTCATATACATAATGCTCGTCCACATACTTATCACTGTGTGAAATGGCTAAGCTCAAATCGATGCCCTTCATTCTGAAAATCACAACTTTCTAATAAATTTCCGGATTTCTGTCACCTATAAATGTTTACTACATCAAAATGAAAATTCCGATTCATTCCAAATTTTGGAATTGAGTATAGGGACTGTCGTTAGTTTTAGTTGATTATTCTTAAACAGCTGTGAAAATGTAAGCAATTTCATTGGCTGTTGCCCGGGTTCAATTCGACAATTGAGCCCAGGTAGTACGCGCTGCGTATTGATGTTATTTTTAGGTTGAAGCGCTCGCGTCATTCCGCGTTTTGCTACGTTCGCGCGCGCCTGCCAGCGGTACGTCTCTTTGCGTATGATCGTTGCGTTCAACGGGTTGTTCGATTGTTGTCACTAGGTAGTGGCAGTCCTTTCTTGTTGTATTTAAGCCATAAAGTATCGCGAAATTGGGTTAAAGATGACCTTAAATGATAAAGATGTTTAAGAATGAGAATAAAGGTATGATTTGGGGAACCGGTACTCTCTTTACGACGAATTGAAACCGGCGACACCAATATTTTTGCGTGGAAGAACTCCGCCTCCGCGGCCTCGTTCTTCCACTCGTCGTAAAGAGATAGAGCATCAGCCCAGAAGGGTTTGATCAAACGAACGAGATACCAATATCTGAACACGGGAAAATTCAGAGAAAAATATAACTTTTGCAAATATGAAAGTCTGCCGGGGACCCGTTGTTGCGTGTAGCCTCAGGAGAGGGGTAAAGTTACTATGGGGGTCAAATGCTTGAACTGCTCTAAATCTAATGTAATATAGCTCAAATTATTCCTTGTAACTAGGAGTGAAAAAGTCAATTGGGTCACATGCGTGTGGTGCTTCCTTTCCAAGATATTTGGGAAAATAGGCTAAAGGTCATTTCTTTATTTAAGAAAGGTCACCCTTTGCAATACCCAGATTTGTTTGTAAAAATGTTTTTAAACATGTTTAATGATACTGAATCCAAATATGAAATGCGTTTGCACTCTCGGCATCTCCTTGTTGTTATAATGGAAGGGGTACAAAATTCCCTGTTGGACTCTATGGGGACGGGGACATTATACCCCTCCCAATGAAAGGGAACCAACCCTATGCAAAATTAAAAGCATATTTTGAATCAGTATCATTTAATGTTTTTTTAAATATTTTTACAAAGAAATCTTGGTATTACAATTGTTGACATTTCTTGAATAAACAAATAAACTTTAGCATATTTTCCCAAATATCTTGGAAAGGAAGTACCACTCACATGTGACCCAATTGACTTTTTTACTCCTGGTAACCTAAGGAGTAATTTGAGCTATACTTCATTAGATTTAGAGCAGTTCAAACATTTGACCCCCATAGTAACTTTACCCCTCTCCTGGAGCTTCACGCAACAACGGGTCTCCGGCAGTCTTTCATATTTGTAAAAGTTATATTTGTCTCTGAATTTTCACGTAGTCAGCTATTGGTATCTCGTTCGTTTGACCGAAACCTTCTGGGCTGACGGTCTAAGAGTACCGGTTCCCAAAATCATACCTTTATTCTCTAACACAACATTAGACTAAGGGGCGTGGACCAAATAACCAACTGTATAACAAATTCTGTTGTCCCCATCGAGGGGCTAAGGGAAAACCAAGTGTAAATTCATAATAAATTATTACAATCACATAACTGTCTGTTCCCGCACATAAAACTGGCACATTTTCTTTAAAAAAAAATAAAATGTCACCTCAATTTCTTTTCCCCAATATCAGAGACCAATGGATATGTATAGACTTCAGCAAACCATGAGCTAAAGATATTACAATGGGCCCGGTATGTGGGGGCATTGTTATAGCCAGGTGTTACCACCCCCACGATTCGGGTTGAGTGACAAATACCCGTCCTCTTTCACAATAACTAACCAGTGTACATTATAATATAGGTCGTTGACACTAAATTTTCTTCTGAAAACGCGGTAAATTGAATAGAGATGAAGTTAAGCAATAAGTTACGGATTTTGGTTCTGCACAAAGTTGTTAGGTCAAAGCTTCCCCAGCAATATTCTCTCATGATGTTTGTTCATGTTTCTTCCTTTTCGAATAAATGATGAAAAACATGGCCAAAGTTAATTGAACACGCACTATAGAAGCTCAACATTTATTTATTTGTGAATGAGGTTAAGTATTTTGTCCTGAAAAAGTACTCAGTCTAAATTGGAGAGCG
This sequence comes from Ophioderma brevispina, assembly GCA_023653785.1. Classification (NCBI taxonomy): domain Eukaryota; kingdom Metazoa; phylum Echinodermata; class Ophiuroidea; order Amphilepidida; family Ophiodermatidae; genus Ophioderma; species Ophioderma brevispina. The sequence goes on from JAMKCH010025436.1 coordinate 81,358, forward strand.
GTAACAGCTGAAATCTATTCAGCTGCGCAACAATATAACAATGGTCCAGCACTCCCAGATGAAAGGGAATCTGAAGTATTTTTTCTACACCCCATACCGGGCCGGTGATTGAATATCTTTAGCTCCATTGTTTGCTGAAGTCTATGTGCATCCACTAGTCACTGATATTGGGGAAATGAAATTGAAGTGACATTTTATTCTTTTTCAAGAAAATGTGCCAGTTTTATTTGTGGGAACAGACGATTATATGATTTTAATAATTTATTATGAATTTACACTTGGTTTTCCTCTAGCCCCCCGATGGAGACAACAAAACAACAGCATAGAAGGACATGTCCCACAGCCTACATGTTTTCAAATTACATTTTCTATATAACAAGTACGGTCACTACCATCGATAAATCAGAAGATGAAATATACCAATAATTTTATCTCATCATGCTAAAAATGAGTCATTCATTTTTAATAATATGCATATTCGCAGGTATTTGAAAAATGTAAACATTGCAAAATTCTGCTGGAATTTGACAGCATGATCATGACTAATTTTGCCTTATATCGACTATGGAGATTTGGGATATTGGGATCTTGAAACCTGCAGCAGGATAAAGATATGGGTTCAGTTTATCATGTTTATAGAGACATGAGTAACATATCTGGAAAAAAAGTCCACTTCTGCCAATTCCTCCCTCCACCTCCCTCAAGAAAATCCCTTTGAAGAAATTCGCCCCTCTCCTAAAAAATCCTGATTACGGGCCTGGTCCTCGCCCAATCCCATCTAAAAATTTGAGTATTTTAGTAAGGTAGCCCATCTGACACACTTTACTGACGCAATTATGAATTTTGAAACAAATTTGGTAGAAAACCTTTTTAAAAAATCGCCCCTCAAAAAAAATCCTGGTTACACTTACAGGCCCGGTCTTCGCCCTAGGGTGTACCCCATCTAAAAATTAGAGTATTTCTGTAAGGTGACCCATCTGACACACTTTTCTGACACAATTATGAATTTGGAAACTTCACAGAATAGGCCATGTTCATTCCATTAAGGTTTCAAAATTAAAGGTGCCATACCCAATTACAATGTTCATATAATTCCTCTATTTTGTAGGAAGGACCATCACCAACATACCTTTAATTCCAAAATTTAATTTGGATCCAATACACAACGTGAGCAGTGTGCAAATTCCCGTTTAGCATAGCAACATGCTATGCATTTTGAAGTAACTGATACACAAATTTTGGCTTGTATAGCATTTTTTTACAATGCTAAATATACAAAAGCATCCCATTTATGATAAAATTGTCAAAACTGTAATACAATTTTTTCTTTGGAATTTGCGCACTGAACATGAGCGGTAATTGTATGTAGGGGAGGCTAGTACGATAGCACACTGTATAAAATATTTTCCTTGGTTACCATAAACAAATTAGGTTTTGGCTCATCAAAATGGGAAAGAAGTCAGTCAAAATATTTTGCAGATGAGATGAGAAAATACAAGATTTCTAAAAAACAAAATTGCAGGTTCGATGGTGTGAATGGGGTTGAGGCTAAGGATCGAGTGATACCCCTTTAATAAGCGAGTCAAAGGTGTAAGATGGGTCACCTTGTGGAACACCCAAAAATTCACTACCCTCAACAGTGTCATATTTTTTGTTGTTACAGCCTGAACATTAATTACTATATGGAACGTCTGTACACTATGAAAAAGCCCCCCCCCCCACCACCTTCAACACATCCCCATATAGGATCCCCACTCAAAAGCTATTAATTTAGATAAAATATGCACTCTCCTATTAATTACAACCACTCTGCAGAGAATACTGCCGGATAAATCCCCGATTGTTTCATCAGAATAAATTTGGGAAATTAGTTCTAGAAACACTTTCAGCTTTTCACAAATCCAGCCAGCCAGCAGGATGTCCAGTGCCCCTTGAGCATGTTGAGTGAGTCTGCTGAATTTGGAGGGTTTCATGTGAGCAGACATTGGTTTGTTAAACAGCAATACCTGGAGAAAGAACACTTTGTAGAGGTGAGAACACATGAAATTATATTCAGGAAACAATACTCTATCGATTACTACCAGATTTCTTTACTTGTTAGGGTGCGCCACCTCGACTGATTTATAAAGGTATTTCCTGTGTACACACGGTAGCCTATTATGGTAACGTTAAAATTATTTAATAATCTACTAAACTTACTACCTGGTGTGTGCAGCACAATTACAACAAAGATGCAGTTACTAAAAGTCCTGGCGAATATTACAGCGTAAACTTCAATTTACAATAGTGTGACGTGTCCACGGGTGACTTGTCCCTACTGAAGAAAATCAACTCCTTATGATGCTCGAAGCTCGGAGGTAAGGTATCTTCGAGGAATAACCTGTGCCGACTTGCTGGATCCTCATGGGGTGCCAGCCCAACGACTCTACGCACCACCGCCTTGGCTCTGGTCTACAGCGCTGCTGAATATGCCGCCCCACCATGGTGCAACAGCTCTCACACAAAGAAGCTGGACACAGTACTCAACGAGCTCTTGAGAACCATTACTGGTTGCCTCCGTCCCACTCCATCTGAGTTTCTACCAGTGCTTTCAGGCATTGCACCTGCAGTGCTTCGGAGAGAACACCACACGCACAAACTGGTGAATAAGGCTCTGCTAGACAACAAGCACCTGCTGCAAAACACTGTCAAAGAATCACACCAGTTCGGCAGATAGAGACTGTGCGCTCGTCGACCTAGATACTTCAAGACCAGGCCAACTCACTATTACACCTATGACAGAACTACCACTGGTAGCAATCTTCCACGCAAGGAATGGGTCACCTTAAACCGGATTCGCATAGGAGTCGGTCGCTTCAACAGCAATATGCACCGATGGGGGCTGCGACCATTTCCAGCCTGCTAACGTGGTTCCCCATCACAGACTGCGGATCACATTCTCAATGAGTGCCCTACCTTTCGTCCACCGGTGGACATAGACTTCTCAAACCCCAACCAATCAACAGTGAGCTGGCTCCACCGTGTACAACATATATAGCTGCTGCCTCATACGCAAGAAGAAGAAGAAGAAGCTCGGAGGTCGACTAAATAAAATTTCCCAAGGTGCTGTAGCTTGTTTATCCTTGGATAACTCAGAGACCACAAAATAAAGAAACCGAAGACGGCTACACAATCTGACGACAACTATTGGAGATGACACTACTATGACAATATGTCCACTACTGAACTAGTGTAATAACTGCAATTACTGTCACTGTCACTATTATGAGATATTTCTCATCAACTAGGAGTAACTGGGTGTTAAGTCCCAACCATTTGTGTGCAATTCATCTCACTTTTTTAATGAAACAGACTGATGACACTCAATGAAACTTCCCATTGAAAGTGTAAAGCCTTTTTTTATTATTATAATAAGATCATATCGGTTGCAGGAGGTTAGGACATGCCAACTTAACAGCAACAGTGAATTCAAATCGGCATCAACATCCGGCGTAACATGAGTGCTAGTCTTTTTCAAAGACTTAACGGTTTTGAAGTCAAGATTTATTGATCGAAGATTTAAGATGTGATTTTGTAATGTCACTGGAACCGAAGCTGCCGTAGAAAGTTCACGTAAGAAATCCCAAATGCCCAAATCGAGTAAACCGTGTCCACCCCCTCCCCGCATCGGTTAATTGGG